>MJUU01054102.1:85568-118866 GCA_002080025.1 Modiolus philippinarum | reverse complement strand
TTTTTCGTAACAGTTTACCGACTTACGAGATCTATTGTCAATTGTAGAGACTTTTCGTAACAGTTTTCTCAGAAACTACTAATCACTGCCACTTGAAATTTGTAAGCAAGTTTATGATCATGTTCCATACTGCAAGTAGCGATTTCAGATTTGCCGGACATCTACTTCCTGTTTACCGACTTAGTTAATTTACGAGATCTTTTGTCAATTGTAGAGACTTTTCGTAACAGTTTTGTTAATTTACGAGATCTTTTGTAATTGTAGAGACTTTTCGTAAAAGTTTTCCCAGAAACTACAGATCTTTTGTCAATTGTAGAGACTTTTCGTAACAGTTTTCTCAGAAACTACTAATTACTGCCACTTCAAATTTTGTATGCAAGTTTATAACCATGTCACATACCGCAAGTAGCGATTTCAGATTTGCCGGACACCTACTTCCTGTTTACTGACTAACGAGATCTTTTGTCAATTGTAGAGACTTTTCGTAACAGTTTTCTCAGAAACTACTAATCAGTGCCACTCGAAATTTTGTATGCAAGTTTATAACCATGTCCCATACCGCAAGTAGCTATTTCATATTTGCCGGACATCAACTTCCTGTTTACCGGCTTGCGAGATCTTTTGTCAATTGTAGAGACTTTTCGTAACAGTTTTCTCAGAAACTACTAATCTCTGCCACTTGAAGTTTTGTATGCAAGTTTATAATCATGTCCCATACTGCGAGTAGCGATTTCAGATTTGTCGGACATTTACTTCCTGTTAACCAACCTAGTTAATTTACGAGATCTTTTTTACGAGATCTTTTGTCAACTGTAGAGACTTTTCGTAACAGTTTTCTCAGAAACTACTAATCACTGCCACTTTAAATTTTGTATGCAAGTTTATAACCATGTTCCACAACGCAAGTAGAGATTTCAGGTTTGCGGGACATCTACTTCCTGTTTACCGACTTAGTTAATTTACGTGATCTTTTGTCAATTGAGAGTCTTTTCGTAACAGTTTTCTCAGAAACTATTAATCATTGCCACTTGAAATTTTGAATACAAGTTTAAAACAATGTCTCATACCGCAAGTATCGCTTTCAGGTTTGTTGGACATCTACTTCCTGTTTACGGAAGTAGTAAATTAACCAATTGTCAATTGTAGAAATATTTCAATAACAGTTTTCTCAGTAACTACTAATCACTGCTACTTGAAAATTGTTATCTACATTTGCTGGACATCTATTTTTCACTTTTGAGACAGAACAGTTCATATTTTTAGCGGTGTGAGATTTTCTTTTCTCACCCTACCTGTAGTGCTTTCTATGTATCCAATGCCTGGGTGAGATTTTTCCGTCTCACCCACCCATTTTCCGTCTCACCCAACCGCCTGGGTGAGAACACTTACACGATCTTTTTCCCGCGATTTCTGTATCTGCTTGACATTCATAATGCACTTGTCTTTATGTTTTTCCTTTTTAGATAAGCACATTTTCAAACAACGTCGACTTATAAAACTGTGTCTTTAACTCTTGACACCTATTATATGTACCAGATAATTCTAAAAATAACGTTATACTCAACATTCAAACATCCCGCTTGAATCTTATGACGTCATAAAAGGGGACGTAACTCCCGTAAGTAAACAAAAGTGGGGAAGGTCAAATTTCAGATCAACGATTTCAGTGTATAAGTAGACACAGATGAAAAGCCACAGTAAGCCAAGTAAATAATTGTGTAATGTATTATGTTTTGAATTATTTAGTGTCAACAGAAATCCAGCGTATATGCTTAGTAGTACAAAACATGATGTCCAATGTCAAAATGAGCAAATGCCCGTTCGTGTTGGCAGGGTGAGAAAACAAATCAAACACGGGTATGTGTGCGAGACAAGGTAAATCTCACACACCCTCGGGCAAGATTAGGTAGTCTCTGACTCGGCAAAGCCTCGTCAGAGACAACCTTAATCTTGCCCTTGGGTGTGTGAGATTTCCTTGTCTCGCACACCCACCCGTGTTAGATTCATATTGTCTTGTACCCCCCGGTACAAGACAGAATTTACCATGCAACGTATATTCTGACGTCATTGACGTTGCTTGGGAATGACGGATGACAAGAACGGCATGGTGGTGAATAAATCGTAGTTTGTGATTTAAAAAGTGAGAAATTAAATCAAACACCATTGAAAATGCAAGATTTAGAAATCTCAGACACCCTCGGATAAGATTTCAATGATTCTCTGACTCGGCAAGCCTCGTCAGAGAAATATTGAAATCTTACCCTTGGGTGTCTGAGATTTCTTGATCTTGCCTTTTCACCGGTGTTAGATTCATATAATCCTGTTTACCATCTTAACTTAATTTTAGACATCTTTTTTGGTCAGTTGTAGAATTTTTTGCAGTAACTGTACATTCTCTATACTTTTAGGTATTGAAGAAGGTCAAGAACAGAAGAAGAAATTTCATGTTATCACATGATGCTTAGCTACACCACTCATTCATTTTTTTTAATTTTTAAAAAATGTTTACAATTTTAATAATTCGTCAGCTTATTATTATTTTTATTATTTGTTAATATTGATCACTGAATTGAAAAATGTTGTCAATTTTTAAATAAATACAATACATGTTTTTCACTTTTTATGCAACATTAATTAAGAATGAGGGTAGCTTGGCATTCCATGTGGTAATGTTTTTATGAAATATTAAATATGACTTTGTCTTTTTTACTTGGTGAGATATAAATAGAAGATGGCAAGAAAGAAAAAATCAATAGACACAAAGAAGAGACAAAGGAGAGAAAATGAAAGAAGAGGTGAAGCAGAATCTACACCAGCCACTAAAAGTGACACAAATACTAAAAGACCAAGGAAGAGAAGAAGTTGTGATTCAAATGAGGAAAGGACGTTCAGCAAAAAAGGAGGGCAAAAGACTGGACAAGAGAAAAGAGTTCCAGATTTAGATATATGTTCAATGATAAGGTGGTGTCAAAATTATTAGCTTCCCAGTACAATTTCCAAAAATTGATACTGCAGCACAGAGGCTTTTTTAATTTATTTTTGAACTTACTCAAATGAAAATGGCAAACATAAATGTTCCAAATATGCCAAATGGCCAGCTATTTATTTTTTGGTTGTCATTTGTGTCTGTAGTCAATTGCCATTTAAAAACTTGTTAACCTTTAACAACAAACAGTCAAAGAAATGATTATCACTAAATTCACTCCTGGAAACAGAGGATGTAAACAGGTCTCCAAAAAGTCTTGATTTTCTGGATAAAAATTATTGCTGCTGTCAGAGGTGTTTTGCCAAAGTTGCAGTGCCTGAGAAGCTAATCATTGTCTCTTTTATACCCCCCACGAACGAAGTTCAGGGAGAAATATAGGAATCACTCAGTCCGTCTGTCCTTCTGTCCGTCTGTCCATCTGTCCGTCCGTCCGTCTGTCTGTCTATCTGTGATAGCAAACAATTTTTCGTAACAGTTTTCTCAGTAACTACTCATCAATGCAACTTGAAATTTTGCATGCTAGTTTATAATGTCCTATACCGCAAGTAGCGATTTCAGGATTGCCGGACATCAACTTCCTGTTTACCGACTTAGTTAATTTTCGAGATCTTTTGTCAATCGTTGAAACTTTTCGTAACAGTTTTCTCAGTAATTACTCATCACTGCAACTTGAAATTTTGTATGCAAGTTTATAATGATGTCCTATACCGCAAGTAGCGATTTCAGGATTGCTGGACATCTACTTCCTGTTTACCGACTCAGTTAATTTTCGAGATCTTTTGTCAATCTTTGAAACTTTTCGTAACATTTTTCTCAGTAACTACTCATCACTGCAACTTTGAAATTTTGTATGCAAGTTTATAATGATGTCTTATACCGTAAGTGGCGATTTCAGGATTGCCGGACACCAAGTTCCTGTATTCCGACTTAGTTAATTTTCGAAATCTTTTGTCAATCGTTGAAACTTTTCGTAACAGTTTTCTCAGTAACTACTCATCACTGCAACTTGAAATTTGTATGCAAAATTATATTGATGTCTTATACCGCAAGTAGCGATTTCAAGATTACCGGACATCTACTTCCTGTTTACCGACTTAGTTAATTTTCGAGATCTTTTGTCAATCATTGAAACTTTTGTAACATTTTTCTCAGTAACTACTCTTCACTGCATATTGAAATTTTGTATGCAAGTTTATTATGATGTCCTATACCGCAAGTAGCGATTTCAAGATTACCGGATATCTACTTTCTGTTTACCGACTTAGTTAATTTTCGAGAGATCTTTTCACGGTCAATCATTGAAACTTTTGTAACATTTTTCTCAGTAACTACTCATCACTGCATATTGAAATTTTGTATGCAAGTTTATAATGATGTCCTATACCGCAAGTAGCGATTTCAGGATAACCGGATATCTACTTCCTGTTTACCGACTTAGTTAATTTTCGAGATCTTTTGTCAATCATTGAAACTTTTCGTAACATTTTTCTCAGTAACTACTCATCACTGCAAATTGAAATTTTGTATGCAAGTTTAGAAGGATGTCCTATACCGCTAGTAAAGATTTCAAGATTGCTGGACATCTACTTCCTTTTTAACATCTTAGTTAATTTTCGAGATCTTTTGAGCAAATTTCAGATTTTTTAGTACACAGTGGAATCGTGCAATTATAACTCTTTTGTTACAAATTATATCACGGATCTTCTACTCCAATGGGGAGTCAGGGTATCATTTTGTGGCCCTCCAGGTCACAGTTCCTCTAGTTTAAATAGATATATTAAATGCCTAAAATTAAAACAGTCAATTATTTAATATGCATTCAAATAAGTTTACCTATATTTCCACAAATTCTGTTAACATTCAATTCTAATTACAGCAATTGTATGTTTTCAATGTAAAATATTTTTGAATAATTCTTTTGTAAATATTATCCATTATATTTAACGCAAAATGCTAGCAAAATACCGCTAGTCTACATTCTGTAGCCTCTGGACCAGTAAATGGAAAACAAATATGTTAGGACAATGTTTTTGATGCTTAAAGGGGATTTCTCTGAATATGATAAACATCCACGTCTACTTTCACATGGAAAGAAAATGTGCATCTTACTTTCATAACAATCAATGAAAGGTCGGCATCATTGAGCAAAATATTCTGTGTATCATGAATCAAGTGACAAAAACAAAGAATTGTAGAAATTTCTATTCATTTTTAGAAATGTCAACTAACTATGTTTATTGCCATTTTTCTTTAAAGAGTACTTATCACTGAAAACTTTTTTTCTCCAAAGGTCTCATTTTTAGCTCACCTTTCCGTCCATCGTCTGTCCTTGTAAAATATCTCATTTTCTCTAAAACTACTGTGTCAAATGGAAACAAATCTGGTCCTTTAGTCCTTACAGGGATGTAGATAACAACAGTTATACAGTTCCCTGGTCCTTAATTGATCCCCTTTAAGCCGTGATAGAGAATTTCGTACCCCATCAAAGGTATCCCGAGTCATGATGAGGAACAAATGATCTTTTCTTAAGAAACTACTTGAACCTATTCACAATGGTCATTACACGATCCAAAACAACCGAACATCGAACATCGATGTCTTGCATTAGCCAGCTTAAACACTGGATCTCAAGTCGATTAAGCATCTTCGGGACCAGCTTGACAGGATAGTAAGGGGTCAACCGAATCAACCTAAACTCTCCATGAGCTACATGCAGTCCTGGGAGAAAAGTGGCAACTCATTCCAGCAGCATCAACGGCTAATCTCTTCAATGTATAGGAGCTTTCGCCGTGACGTCACAGGCCTGAAAAATTTACCTTGGTTGGCAAGAAATCGTTGTCACTGATTAGGGTAATAAAATTGTCATTTTCAATTAACAAGTAAGAAATTGCTATTTAATATAAATTTATAGTTCTTTTTTATCTTAATCACGGAAAGTTTATACATAATTCCGTGATGACATCACAATCATGATTTGACCAATCACAGAACAGATAAAATTTACCGGAAGTCACCCGGGTCGGTGTTGTTTTCTAGATATTTCACCTAAGCTTGTGGGAAATAGGTCAGCTTTCGATGTTGATATCTAATTTATTTTCACAGTAAAAATCGATATAAAGTCTTTTTTATACTTAAAATAACGAGGAGAATTCATAACATTAATTTTTAAAGATAAGAATTTGTACTCGGGTCTTTTCCATGCAATTACAATTGATTTCCCAATGTTTCACCTAGTCAAAAATTCGATATCCCGTATGTCCGGAATTATGTATACTTTTACAGGATGTAAAAATAGTAATGGTGGATTACATGAAACCCCGCCATGTTTCACAAAATTTCTTAGTTAAAAGGGGCATAACTCCACACTGATGTGTACCGCCGAAACAAAAATTATACTTGGCCTGTGTTTTGTGGTAAACAATTTACATACAATGTTTAAAGGCAGTATGTTATTTCATCCACAAGTTATGAGTAAAAAACCCGAAAATTTGCAAAATTTCAAAGTTTCAAGAGGCATAACTCCAGAACCCCTTGGACCTCAGAACCCAAAATCGAAGTTGACCTGAGTTTTGTGGTAAACAACTTGCATATCAAGTTTGAAGACCTGGTGTTATTTGGTTCACACGTTGTCAGTCGGAAACCTTCGGGGGACGGACGGACGGACACACGACTGAGGGTATCACATAATACCTCGCCACTTCGTGTGGCGGGGTATAAAAATTAACATTTGTTTCAGTTTCAATAAGTTTAGAATTAGTGTATTTGTAAACCATATAAATTTTCAAAAATTCTACAATTTTGAAATGCACATGGAAAAATATTTGCTTATTTTCAATAAAGGTAAATCGGTAGAAATAATATGAGTGTTCCAATGTTTAACATGCATTTTACAGATCCAAAATCGTGCATATAATAAAAAAGTCATCAAAGATAAAAGAATTCTGTTCCAATGCTATATAGTGGTAATTCTTCAGTTTTGCCAACCAAAAATGCTAATTTGCATATGTAAATTAGATTTTGTGACATAACTAATTGGATTCGCGGAAGCTCCTATAGGAGATGTCGGACTGTGATTGACAGCAGGGCTCACCAGATATTGACTTTTATAAAATGCATTTTGGACAAATGATCTTAATGGGTAAAAATTCAAATTTCATTGCCAATCATGGACCGCAGTAATGAATTTTCTAGAGAATGTGTCTGTAAGACACGGATGCTCCGCCAATGAATTTATCGCAACAGCTTAACCCAAATCAATCATTCATAAAATTAGTTCCCTGTCACTGAATTGTGATGAACTTATAATGACTTATAATCATTATTATATTTATGTTGTTCTTATGCTTTAAAGATAGTGTCCAAAATTGATTAAATCTCACACCTCGCGCTATATTTCCAATTTATCACGAGATGCTTATCCTTCTCATTATAAGTCCTTGATCCAACATTTAACCAAAGTCATTCAACCATTAAATTAGGCCATGGTCACCCAATTGTTGGTGAAATGGGCAGGTTTCTTTTAGCTGAATGTTACGATGCTACAATACATAGTAGTTGAGAAATAGACTTCAACACAAAACCAAGGACGTATATTTAGATATACAACCTTGACAAAACTAAACCAATGTCACTGAGGCATACAATGTAGGTCAAAGCCACATAAGTCAATGATTTTGGTAGTACTCATCAAGGCAATTAATTTGATGAAACATCATTGTCCTATAATGTGTAGTTGTTAGGAAATGGACTTCAACGCAAAAATTAACCAAAGTCACTGAAGCGTAAAATGTAGGTCACAGCCATCTAATTGTCAATGACTTGGGTAGTACTCATCAAGGCAATTAATTTGATGAAACATCATTGTCCTATAATGTGTAGTTGTTGAGAAATAGACAATGGAACAACGCTTTTATTTTTGTTCTTCATCTTGTAGTGATCATGAGGCCTTCAACACTGAGCTTTGCTCATATCTCATATAAAGTTTCAAGACAGTCCCTAGCACCAGTTGGAGTGAAATTCATTGCTAGATGTAAAGCAATGCTACATCCATGACTTTGTACCTATGGATGCGTGATCGTCAACAAACATACAATTGACTGGCAAAGTGTTCTTACAATTGCCGTCATCCGTTGCCCGACAAAGGCAAAAAGACAATCACAACACTTAAACATTTAACCACAGGACACTCATCGAGACAAATTAAGAAAACTTGGCATAATAAATTCATGAGATGAGGGCACAATCAACGGGTAGTCAGAATAACAATTTGATATTACACAACATAAAAATGCCATAATTTAAAGTCTATGAATCCATATGAGAAATTCTTTCAAGCACAAATACACCACAACTGATCTGTTTTAGAGCATACATATCTTGCACGGAGAATCTTTTACAGACTCCACGGGAGAGACAAACTCCTATCTAAAATATGCATTTTTATTCTCTTCTTGTAACCCTGGTGCTTTCAGCTGGATAACCCTGAGCATCACCCAAGTTGGCACTCCATGGCAGGTGGGGAGGAATCCGGGTCTATTCGCCCTGATTCACGTTTGCCCTATTACCTGTTCGCCCTAATACACGTTCGCCCTAATACCTAATCGCCCTATATATTCGTATTAATCAGGTTTTAACAAAATTGTTGAGAATAAACTTGTAATAAAGCAGAAATTGTTTACTGCTTTACTAGGGGTGATTATATGTAAAGTTGCATACATGAATATGATGTACATTGTATTATAAATGATTTTGTTTTTTTTTTCAATATGTTGGCACTAATAAACAATGAAAAGAAATGGAGAAAATGCACATAAGACAAAGTCTTTACACATACATGCTTAACAAGCAACGGAACAACGCCTTTATTGTTGTTCTTCATCTTGAGGTCACCAAGTATGTTTTTTGCAATTTTTTTCTCCAAATGTGATTTGAAAGTAAAGAAATAATCGTAAATTTTCCTTATCTTCCTTATGTTTTTGTTAATTTTTCTACGGTCTTTTCAGGTTTGTTTTTTTTCCATATTTTTTTTAATTTGTAAAACACACTCAAGATCAAAGGAGTTAAGCTCAGTGTGAAATAAGCTTCCTTTTATGTCTACCAGTTCCTTCTTGCTTTGTTTGTACATATCCAAGCAATCAATATTATAAATCTATCAAAGACAATTAAATGCCAATCGGTAAATTAAAGGACTAAATAATTATGCCTCATCAACATTTAATTACATTCAAAGGTAATTTAGACTAATGATTTATAAATAAAAAAAATCTAATTATGGACATTAATCAATTTTTAATCCCTTGTGACTAAATAATTAACATATTTGAAAGTTTGAGATTGACTCCATAACTGAAATATAATTAAAATTTATACCTAAGTTATAATACTAGGATTAAGCTTTATGAAAAAATAGGGTGAACGAACTCTAGGGGGCAAAAGGACCCAGGGCGAACGAACCCAGGGCAAACAAGTAACTAGGGCGAACAGACCAGATACCGGTGGGGAGCAAGGGAGTGACCTTGATATAATTTTTGTCAAGAATACCGCTTAGGTGCACGCTAGGGGCCTTCTTGAACTCGCTTGAGGGGGTGAATATTGTTCACCTCTTGTTCACCTTCAGGCGACATCAAGATGTAGACAGGAATAAAAGCCCTGTCCTTGATAAACTGGAGTTTTCATTTATCGTGTGCGTTTTTGTCACATGTACATTCACTCAATATCCTTTCATTTTTCCTATTTGCTGCAGAGTTTGTCTCTCGTGCTGCGTGGAGTCCGTAGAAAGTCTCCCCGTGCTTGAGATGTATGCTCTTATAATATTACAGTTATGGCGTGTTTGTCCATGTGAGAATTTCTCATACGTTTACTACTTCATTTAATTTTTCAATTTGGCTATTCAATATTTTCATTGTTTTTACTAAAATATTATAATCTGTACACACGACTATTTTTGCCCTTTTAACCAAAGTTACACTGCAAGGTTTGCCTACATCTATTTCGATGCGCATTGTGTTGTCTATCGATGTTGTTTTTGTCATAATTTTTGTCTTTCGTCGGGCTGCTTAATGACAAATATTTGTAGGTATACATTGCCCGATTTTACTTTTTTTCTCATTGACCGCTCCCGACATGTGTTGCTTCAATGACATATTTTGGTTGCGATCCATGTTGCTCAACATTTTTATTCCCTTCTTGTAACCTTGGTGCTTTCAGCTGGATAACCCTGAGCATCGCCTAAGTTGGCACTCCATGGCGCGTTGGGAGCAAGGGAGTGACCTTGATATAATTTTTGTCAAGAATACCGCTTAAGTGCACGTTAGGGGCCTTCTTGATCTCGCTTGAGGGGTGAATATTGTTCACCTCTAGTTGAAGACCTTCAGGCGACATCAAGATGTAGACAGGAATAAAAGCCCTGGTCTTGATAAACTAGAGTTTTCTATGTATCGTGTGCGTTTTTGTGACATGTACATTCACTCCATATCCTTTCATTTTTCCTAATGAAGCTATATGGAGTATATGCACTGGAGACAAATTTTACTACAAATATATTGTAAAACTAGAAGTACTGTGGTCCGCTGGGCCACAAATGAATACCCCCACTTCCAAAGTGTAATACAATTCTTTAAACAGTTGTCCAAACCAAATTTAAAATTGCCCCACTCATACAAGCCAAGAAAACATGAAGTGGTAATACATCATTAGTTTAGTTATAGTTAAACATCAAAGAATCAGCAAACAGGAAGTGCATGCATAACAGACCTGTAAATGGCTTACACATTAAAACTCATTTTTATAAAGCTCAAGTCCAAATTTGAAATCATTTCTACCTATAGAAGCCAAATAAACTGTTAAGAAAAATTCTCATCCATAAAGGGTTATAGTAAAACTTCAACATATAAGCAAACAGGAAGAGGTAATACGGCAGACCTCAAAATATCTCACAGGTTACAACTCATTATAATAAAGCTCCAGACCAAATTTGAAATCATTCCCACCCATACAATTCAAGTAAACTGCGACAAACATTTCTCATCCATAGTGTGTTATAGTAAAACTTCAACATATCGGCAAACAGGAAGTAGAGATACTACAGATCTGAAAATAGCTTACACAATACAACTCGTCATATTCAAGCTTCTGACCAAATATAAAATCATTCAAACATATACAAGCTGAAAAAACTGTGACGAAAAATTCTCATCCATAGTGTGTTATAGTAAAACTTCAAAATATAGGCAAACAGGAAGTAGCAACACAACAGACCCGAAAATAGCTTACACATTACAACTCATCATAATCAAGCTTTTGTACAAATATGAAATCATTCCAACATATACAAGCTGAGAGAACTGTGACGAAAAATTTTCATCCATAGTGTGTTATAGTAAAACTTCAACGTATCGGCAAACAGGAAGGTGCAACACGACAGACCTGAAAATAGCTTACACATTACAACTAATCACAATCAAGCTACTGACCAAATATAAAATCATTCAAACATATACAAGCTGAGAAAACTGTGACAAAAATTTTTCATCCATAGTGTGTTATAGTAAAACTTCCAACATATCGGCAAACAGGAAGTAGCAATACGACAGACCCTAAAATAGCTTACACGTTACAACTCATCATGATCAAGCTTTTGAACAAATATGAAATCATTCCAACATATACAAGCTGAGAAAACTGACCAAAAATGTGCGACGGAGGGACAGACGGACACGGCCATCACTATATACCCGCCGCTTTTTCAAAGCGGGGGTATAACAAAGCAATGTTCTTCATCTTGAAGTCACCATCAAGCTGTTTGTCTAGAGGCATATAATCATGTCTTTGGTTTAGTCTGTTCCTCAATCCCTTGAAGTATTCTTACCAATATTTTTGGACTGAAATTGGACAATTTTTTCAAACTTGGTATTAAAGTTGATGAAACAAAATTTTGTTTCAGAGATGAAAGTGCTGATGCACTTATGCCCCTTGAAATCCAGATATTATGAATGTTTGTTGGTTGTAAGCTACTTAAAGCAGTATTTCGGCTATATCATGGCGGTCAATTTTAAAGGAGGAAGCCGGCGTATCGGCAGAAAACCACTGACCATGGGCCTTTTTAACTGACATACCTTTTCATGTATGGTTTCCAGAAATTTTGCAAAACATGTGTTAAGATGTAATGATGTGCATAATTTCTGTTTTTTGATACGATTATATTTACTAATTTCAATACCTGGTACTGAAAGTATACAATAATAGGAAATTAAGGAGAGAATATAATCTGAATTGAAATCTAGGTTATGCGTACTATGGTTCTAATGATTTTATATGAAAGATTTTTTTTTTCAATTTTTCTGTGTTAGTGACTTATTCCATATAAACACTGATGTTTTTTTTTTAGTGATTTATATGCAAACTGTTGCACTATTACATGTTACAAATGTAAATATATTAAAAAATAAATCTTAAGTAGAATCAAATGTGAACAAAAAGTATATACAGTCATTGTATTGTGTTTAAGTACATGGAAAATTTAGTTGATTTTTTCTTCTCTTTTTTTTTGGAAATTATATGATGAAAAATACAAACATTTATTCATATTTTATATATATTTGAAAATTTGCAATATCTAAAGTTAAGAAAATTTTGCTAAAACCTAGGGAGTACCTCCCTCATGCATAGCTCTGTCCTTAGATGATTTTGGCTCTCCTCTTTAGATCCAATTGGTATTTTGATCTCTATCAGCTTTTACACATATTTTGGTTTATGGATTTCCAAATGTTTTGGTTTTATCTGCACCGAAGAGACATAAATTGTCGAAATGCGCATATGCAGAAAATAAATTCACAGTAACTTCGGTATTGTGCTATTTATTTACAATGATCTTAGACAAGCTATTGTAAGGGCTTAATATGTTTTGATTCAGTACTGTTTTTTGTTTTTGTTTTTTTTTGTTTACCAAATTTTGGTCTTAAGGTTTATGAAAACGGAAACGTTTGAAATAAGCAAGTACCTATTTTTAGCTGTTTGAGATATCCTTGTCTCAACACATGGGTGAGATGAGAATTTCACATGAGAAAATGTATTATGAAGTCATTGCACCTTCTACAGTTTGTTGAAGAAAATCATACTACATAATTTTTTTATTTTACAATCATTTGTATATATATTGAAGATATATGTGGTAAAATTTTTTTTGTACATTTTCAGAAATGGATTAACAAAGCAAATTTGCTTAAACATGTAGTTGTAGTTGCTTTCCTTTGCCAATTCATGCTATTCATGTGCTGTTTTGTCGAGGTATTAAGATTGCATTTCTGATAGGTCATTTGCTGAGGAAAGATGAATGCATTTGAGCCTGTCTTAACTAGATTTTCTCAGGTCGTATATGACCGATCAGGAAAGAATGGCTTTACAGGACATCAAATACGGCAACAATACAACACAAACAATGCAGTACAGTAGTCAACAAAATTTACTTCACAAATTTGACAAAGATTTTTTTACAAGAAAGAAGACCAAAATGTCTACCGATACAAACAAAAAGAAAATATATTTAATAGTAGCACTACTATATCAACAACAGAAATTATATATGGTTATCATCTGCTTTTCAAGCAAATAAAAATTACAACGTGGTCATGTGACCTCAATTGCCATGGTAACATAACATGAAGCTGGATCACATGATTGATGATGAAAAACAAAGCAAGGAAATATGTAAGCTACAAAATAAATTACTTGAAGTCAATTTACTCATATTTTATGAAGAAATTAAATTTCACGGAAACAAAATCACATATAAACTTTGTATGATAAATTGAAAATATGAAATGTATTTCTTTTTATGCATTTATAGAAAACTTTTCACAACTGCATGTCAATACGACTTGTTTATGAATTAAAAAATGTGGGTTGTTAAATTACAGTGTTAGTAAATATAGACAAGAAAATGTAAAGAACTATTTGAAAATTTATTATTGTGCAAGTGCAACAGGATGTCTTAAATGGGATTTGAAAGTGTTTCTGAGATTTTGGTCTTCAAAAAGACAATTTATACCTTTCCCTCCCCCCCAAAAATATAAAAAATCATTCCCTGTCCATAAATAATTTGTTCCTTATGTGGGACTGTGACCCTTGCCAATGCATGTTTTTTTTTTTAATAAACCCAAATCGAGACCCGTTAAATGGGTATACAAGATCTCCCTAACAGAGAACCATTTGTCTCCTTTTTTTCAGATATTATCTGGAATTGTCCAATCACTACAAATGGCAAATGAGCTGGATCTTTACACAAAATATGACATGAAGTACTTATAGAAAGTGCTGAAACTGAATCTGAAGACTGACATTGACAATATACAAATTATGGAGAGAGAACCATGTCCTCAAATTAGATGTAGATAAAATGTCTTTGAAAAAAAGTGTAATCTGCCAATGTTTTGTTCCTGGTGTTTTTAGAATGCTTGAACTTGGCCATGGCTGCCTTGAAGGCATTTCAACCAAACCATATTGTATGTTTCTTTTTGCATTTTAGAATATTGAGCCGATATTTGTGTTGTTTTAATTCAAAATTTGCATTCTTAGAAAGAATTAAAGTATAATAACACGCAAGTCACAATAAAAACTTGTAATGTTATGTTGATAATGTTTACTGACAAGACTACTTTGTGAAATCTGAAGATCGTCATGGCAACATTTAAGTTAATATAAACTTTTGCTGCCTTCAGTTAAAACTAATATACAAAAGAATTATGTTTATGATTTCATTTGATGTGTGATTTTTCATGATTAGTTTTCCTAGAATTATAAGTACATGTAATTAAGGTTATTGTTAGGATATTTATTGCATGTGCAATTACACATGGCATTTTCCTAGCAAATTTGAGGATAATCACTGGTCACTTTGGAAATTAATAGGGTTCAGATAAATATTATTTCCAGCAAGAAAATTGGAAATGAATCAAGTTAAGAAACAAAAATTCAACAAAATAAATAGGTTTTGAGAAAATTTAATCAGAATGCTTATCAAGATGCATGAAAAGCAAAAGGGGTTGGTGGGCAAATAATTGTAATGCTTTTAAATAGATAAAACAAAACAAGTCCCAAAATCTGGGGAAACGTAACCAGTTTGCATCCTTAAATTAAATTCTTAAGACTCGTTAGCACATGTTGGAAGATTGATATTTTGAAATGCTCGCAATAATAAATAATAGAAATTATAAATAATGTTGCAAACAGATGTGATTTATAAAAATAGCTGCTGCATAAAACAAGCATGTCAAAATTACATAACAGAAATGGACATTATAATATCTTTTAAAATTACATAAGAATATCTAAATTTAAACACGAAAAAATTAATAAATGAAAAAAATCTGTGTGCGAAACTTAATTTGAAAATGACAGATGTTGAACAATGTTTTGGAAATAAATATTAAATGTAAGGCAATGTACAGAGACAACACGAAAAAATACATGTTACAACATGTTTGTGACAGGGGAGGTTACTGTATCGGCATGGCGACAAATTCTGTTCATGAACAGAACCATGCCTTCTCAAATATGTTTACAATATCTGTATTAAGAAAGCCTAGCTTAAATATTTAAAAAAGAAAAAAAAAATGAAAAAAATTGAAATAAATTATATTCTCATTATCACATGAGACTTCAAAAAGGGAGGGAGTGTAATATATATATATATAGTATATACATCTGTTCTGACCTTAAATGCTTTTATTTTCTGGACATATCCCTTCAACCCCTCCTCAATTTACAACAGTTAGTATATTAAGTGAAACAGAAGATACAGTAGGACTTTGATGGCTGGAACTGCAATGCCTACAACACCTCAGATGTCTCAAACCAATTTTCTGGTTCATTTGTTCAATCTAAACATAGTTCGACCTATATAGCTTGAACATCCCGTTTTCATCAGTCCCTTCGGTGTTTGAGCCATAGGGTCTGTAAGTCTTGTCGAATTTTGAAACTACCGGGTCCAATTTTTGTACCCGGAAGTTACATTTTGCACAATGATATATGACGTTCTAAACAAAAAAATAAACGTCATAATCCCAAAACGTCATCTTTTGGCGGGAAAGGTTTTTAAATATCAAGTTTATCGTGAAATCTCGGTGTCACATGATGAGACTTAAAGACCCTATTGAAGTTCCACTGTATATATATGGTAGGTAAATTTCCACACCTATGGCAGCCTAAATATAATTTGGTTATGAAAATATTTCTCTGCATACTGAACTTGTTTACATAAAACTGCAAATATAGAAATGATTCCTGTGTTTTTGATAATAAACACTGGAAATGACAAAAAATCGTAATCATTGCCAACCAACTAGTGAAGGGTAATTTCATAGAAAAAAGTTGTAACAATTACTTAAAAATCCTAACGGTTGGCCATGTAAAAATTCTTTTTATACACATCCTAACCAGCACTCCCAATATTCAGTTTTTGGAGTGCTATAGAGAATAAATATGGTAAATACCTTTATCAATATTCTGCGAGTAGACCTTTATTTTTTTCTTTAAAATAAAACTTATCAAAAAAGTGTTGGTCATCACATTCCAATTTTTCGGATAATTTTCCCAATAAGTCTTAAATAATAAGAGAAATAACTGTTTATAAGGGAAAGATGTTCAGATATTCATCCACTGCATAATTTTTTTGGCATGCCAATTTTTTTAGGTTAAAGATCTAAAAAGTTCAGTTGTTTTGCAACAATAATATTTCTGGGAAGAGATTATATATTACAGACAAAATGACTACATGAACCCTTTCACTATGTATTAAAGATAAAATCAGATCAGAAGTCAAAACATAACAATGGAAAGGGCATTGAGTGGTTAGAGTTCTTCATTTATTTCAACATTTATTGCTGCCTACTGCCTTGGCTTTGCTAATTCATGTCACCACTATGTGAAAAATTCAAGAAGGTAAACTCAACTTGAAAAAGTAAATGGTTAGAATCAAGTGCTCATGAGCAAGGATTCCTTTCCTCCTGTCCGAAAAACTAAATGTCCTTCCATAGCCAACATACAAATAAAATGGTGTTAAACTCCATTCATACAATCAATCATTCAAATTTACAAAGCAACAATGAAGTAAATGAATAATGATGAACTTGGTCTCTGGGTCAGCTTACATATAGCAAAAAACATCATTAGGGTAGTATAAACCAACCCTTGCCTCCTAGAATCTAAATGTCAATCATTAGTTTCTAAATATCAATCATCAGTTACTCCTCCCATCTCATAAAAAAATCTTCCCCAGTTTAATAAAACCCTTGCCTTATAAAAGATCACAAAACAATGATATGAATGTGGACAAAAATGATTTTTGGTGTATCTGAATGAAGTATGGTCATGTAGTTCTTCCAAAATGCTTCCAAGTTGATAGTTGTATTAAATAAATATTGATTTGTTCTAAAAATATCATTATTTATAATGTATAAAAGTAAAGATACTAATTGATACTATGACTTAGTACAGCGGTCTCTGAACAGTACAGTCAGAAAAAAAATGTGCCCAACATACGTATATGTTATGTGTACATTTTCACAAGCAAAAAACCAACCTGTTCACTTTTTTAAAAAATATCTCAAGTAATATGATTCTTTTCCTTTTAGGCAATGATTCAATTAAACTAGGAAAATAAAAAATAAAAAATAATAACAATTACTACACATCTTTGTACAATGAATGATAAATATACATCTTTGTACAAGAACAATGGCTAAAATTTTGACAAGAAAACAACTTGAAAATATAATCTTCATAATTTAATAAACAAACTGAAAAAATCAACAAATTTGGCGTGTAAACCCTCAAGTAGATCTTCCTCTTTGTCTCACACTATAAACAAATAAAATAAGTTGTATGTCACAATAAAAGACATACATAATTTTAACAAATATAACATGGAAAATATAAATAAGTTTAATATATTTTCCATCCTTATGCACAAACAAACTGGCTGTCTTCTATGAGAATTTCATGTAATCACTCTCCTTCAACTCAATGACAATGGCTAATGCAACACACTTGCGAATGCCTGACATTAAAATAACATGACTAATAGACTGGACAAAGTTATGTTATTAGACTCACTATCTTATAACAAGAAATAAACTTAAAAATTTTTGTTAACAAGTTCAAGCTAGATTCTACTAAAGGGAGGCAACCAGTCTAACAAGGGACATAACTCTTTATAAAGGGAGGTAATGTTTTTCTACACATAGGGAACAAGCCAAACTATCACAGTAACTTATTGCACTGAAACTGTACAATTGGGCTTTACACTGAAAACCTATTTACATAATGTTTCTATCAATAAACAATGAAATCAACTTTAATGGTAATATCAAAATTTACAAACGAGATTATGAGACACAAAAAGTTATAATCACTGGTTTATCTTGAAATGGTCCTCTCACTCAAAAAGGCATGTATTTCTTCTGTCATTTTGTTTTCCCTTATTTGACTCTGTTTCAAACAGCAGTCATTCTATGAACATCCGTACATATCAGTCTTGTAGTCAACTATTGACAACTTCTTTCTTTGTAACAGGCAAATCTGGAGACATGAAGGCCTCATTGCATCAAAATGTCCTGTTTCTTGACCTCCATCTCTTTGGGGCTATTCTGTTTTTATCACATCTCTATTGTGATGATTAACTCCCTTTACGAATCTCCTTGTTCCATTGGTTCAGATTCCTGCTCGATGGAGCTACTGTAAACAAATATGATTCTTTAATAGTATTCAAACAATGCTTGTACATTTCATTTTTGTTGATGTTTCAACCAGAGACACAGAATACCAAAACCAGCAATTATTTTGTAACAAATTGCTTGACTGTTTAAAACATTAACTGATACCTATTGCTTCAGTATAAATTTGCCAATGTATTTTCATAGCAATATTGCAATAATAGCAATCACAAACAAATATTTGGAAACT
Source organism: Modiolus philippinarum (assembly GCA_002080025.1). Classification (NCBI taxonomy): domain Eukaryota; kingdom Metazoa; phylum Mollusca; class Bivalvia; order Mytilida; family Modiolidae; genus Modiolus; species Modiolus philippinarum. The sequence goes on along the minus strand of MJUU01054102.1, from coordinate 99,923 downwards.
TTGTTTTTCGATCAGAAGTATCTAAACGTGAGATCGAATACAATTTGGACCTCTATAACAAATACCTTAATATCATTTTAATAACTTTTTACTTAATATTTCTTTCAAGTACCACAACAATATGTAGATAAATAGGAATTTCAGTTAATTTTTTGTGTCACTGTAGGCAATCTCTGAAGCATAACGTGCAACCTCACACATTCATTTTATGCAGATTTAAATACAGTCGAACCTCAATAGCTGAAACAGCCAAGGAACATGAAAACAGTTCAAGCTAGAGGGGTAGTTCGAGCTATCGATGTCGAACTGTGTTTTAAGGTGTCTGCAGGGTATTATTTTCCTGTTATAGAATTTTGTGAAATTTTCCGAGAAGAAACATACTGGTATTATAGTTCAAAATGTGAAATAAAATTTGGGAGTCACCGTGCATTTAAGCACAAAAACTGAAACTGAAAATTTCAGGATTTTACATAGAAATGTTAGGGGAAATGGTTATACGAGAGGATAGTTTGAAAAATTTATGATAGATTTTATTCGTACTTTGCAATCATTCTATAGTTTACATATAAAAAATAAAAATAAGGGGTCACCGTTGAAATAAGAGAGATAAATTGCGAAATGTTAATTTCTCTAGTGATATCTATGTTAAANTCTTTTATCAAATTATCTCCCTTGTATAATTTCTGTGTTCTGTAAATCCAGCTTTAGATTTAAAGGTTGTGTGTTTTATTTCACCTTTTTGTAATGGAAATGTTGTAAAAGTGATTAGGAATATTAATTTTAAATACTTTGGAACTTTCTTGACATTTCAGATGACTATTTTGTTTATTTTTTTAATGAATGAAACCTAAATGAACAAGTATAAGACAAAAATGGCGGAATAATACCACTGAGACACCTTAATTAGAACAAAGGGTCCAGAAAAGGTATTTGAGATATCCATGGTGTTCAAGTTATTGCAGTTCGAGCCACGTTTCAATGATGTGCACCATCTTGTTAATTTCAATGTCTGCATACATACTTAATTAAGGTGTTATGTCGGTAACTGTGTAATGGGGGAAACTCCTACCATAGCATCCTTTTTTAAAGGTCACACTTCACTTAAACACGGGTATAATTTTCCTATGCATAACTAAACATTTGTGAATTACTGTATTCATAGATTTCTCAATGTATATTGTGACTGTATGGATCATTGATTATTAAGTGCACTACATGTAGTAGATATTTAGTAATTTTGATTGGGTAGCCCAACTATCAATTATAAAGTTTAATGATACTAAACAATGTAAATTAAATTTTCAGTAGTTAAATCTGCACCATGACTAGAATCAATGATTGTACAACCTAGTCAGTGGATTTAAAATTTTGAGGTTGAATTGATCAGTAACTTCATGCTGCATAAAACTCAAGGACTTCACAATGACTTAAATTATGATAAGCTGTAGTAGTGTTTTTTTTTAGTTATTTATTTAAGTCAATAAATGTTGTATCTTGTTATTGACATACTGCCTGAAAATCTTGTTGAAATAACTGAAATTATTTGATAACACTGCAGAACAAACAAGTTTTAATGATAACATGTCATAATGCAAAATTATAAGAGTTATTCATAGGACAATATGTTTTTAGCTGTAAACAATTTATAATTGCAATTTTTTTCTATTTTCAGTACTGCATTTCAAGACTTGTAAACTATGTGGATGAAGACTTTTATCAACAAATTGCAATGACAAGTAGTATCCATAAAGTCTCAATTCTACTTTGTTTATTTGTAACTCTTACCTCCTTTTGGCTGTAACCATTGACAACGAAGCCAGAGCCGACACCGTATCTGCTTCCTCGATCTCCCTTCTTTGTGCTTCAATCAGTGAATATTGAACTGTTCCAATGTATTTCTGTACAACAGGCCAAAATTTAGCTAAAAATATACAAATGTATAAAACATATTCAAACTGTGTAGAAATTAAATGTTTTTAGTTCATCATTGATGATAGTTCCTTTTTACACGAAACAGATTTTTACTTAGGGCTTTTCCAGAAAAAAATGTACAGGGGGGGCAGGAACGCAAATTATTTATTTTTACCTTGGTGGGGGTGTTCAACTTAACTATACCTATTACTTAAACCTGGAAAAATAATTAAAATTATGGTGGTGGTACCCCAAATTTTGACTTGCCTTCCTGCCCCCCTGTACATTTTTTTCTGGAAAAGCCCTTATAATACATCTGGAAGAATATGTAAAAATGCATATTTTCCACTCTTAAGATTTTTTCATACAAATAATCTTTTTTGCCTCCTTAATTTCACTTAGCTTACACCAATTCAAGTCTCATTAACATAAAGAGCTTTGAAAAAAGGGCATAACTTCAGAACCCCTTGGACCTCTGAATCTGAACATTGCTTGAGTTTGGTGGTTAACAACAAAAAGCCAAGTTTGAAGAGAGTATCTTGTTTAATTCACAATTTATTAGCTGGATACCTTTGGTAGACTTACGTGCAGACAAACAGACAAACCGACACCTGACTGAGGGTATAACAGCATACCTCAACGCTACATATGGTCCGGTCTAAATATCATGGTTTTTTATTTTTTTACAATATTTTGATCAACCTGCTGTTTGAATATGAAAACATATTTGTACAAGATTTTCTTCACACAGTTTTAACCAAGTTTCAAATTGAAACTAAGGGAACAAATCTTGTCCATCATCATGATGCCATAAATCTTTTCTAGTGATTATTTTCTGGTCATGGCTGTCACTATTCTGTGATGTTATAGTATAATATTATACTCACACTGTACTTTTAAAACTTCATCAAAAGTTTCAAGAGCTGGGGCACATGGAGGTCTCTTTAATTCTTCTTCTTTAACAGGTGGCAACTGTAATATATATACGTCAATATCTTGAGATGACACAAATCACAATTCTGCACAAATTATGTTTTTAAGGCTGTTGTCAATATTTTTCATTGTTTAATTTCAATCAGTTGACAAGTTGGCAGATTTATTAACAGAAAAGTGGCTGATTCTATGGTTACCATAGAAAATTTGAAATATAAATATTTGTAAACAAATAAGATAGTGACAAAAAAGGTTAAAGTATGAATTCAAAAGATTTGAAGACTATGCTGTATCTCGTTGATTTCTGAAACTTTTCCTTTTATTTCTAAGATTAACATTTTCTGGTTTATGAAAACTGATACGTAACTTACTTTGTTTTATTTTGATATTGTCATACATTTCACCATATTAGCAGTTTATTATGCATGTTTTTCATCAAAGTCTTGATGGTGGTACATTTTCACAAGATTTTTCATTTTGCCTTCTTTTTATATCTCGTTTTGAAAAGAAATATAATTCTGACACCAAATCCCAAAACTAAAACTTTCGCAAACATTATTTTAGATGTATATACTGGGGTACTATGGTATCATGGAACTTAATTTTCAAAATGGTGTCACAATAACGCTGGAATAATGTTGGTACCACAATAGAGTGGAACCCAGGGTACAATGAGAAGGCACTTTACATGTTTAATTATATCTACCTCGTCTCCAGATAGAGCTTTCACACACATCTCTGCAGCATCCGCTATGGCTGACAATTCATAACCACCCTCTAATGCTAACACAATCTTCCCTTCAGCCAATGACATCAACTCCCTTGTCATGTGACCAAAACCTGCAAATCAGAAATTTACCTAATGTCAGGAATTAAAACAATGAATGCAACGTAAATGGACTGAATTTCAAATAAGCAACTGTTTTCACAAAAGTCTATTTTTCATCAAATTTCTTTTATTTTCTTTTATTAATAAGCCATCAATTAATCTTTCCATACATCAATATTCTTATGTTGTTGTTTTAGACAAGGCATTGGTCCACTTGAGTTACTTGCTGTTGTTTTAGACAAGGCATTGGTCCACTTGAGTTACTTGCTGTTGTTTTAGACAAGGCATTGGTCAACTTGAGTTACTTGCTGTTGTTTTTATGTCAAATTACAAACTAATATGACAAGAAAAATAAATACAAAGCATAAAATAATTTCAAACTATAGAAACTTCTACACATTCAACACTGTTCCCCAACAAGAATAGACATGAAAGTGGCCTTTTTTGGGACATTATTTTTTCACAGAGCTGAATTAATATAAAATTAGGAGAAGAAATTGCAAATAAAGAAAGTCAATTACAATCCCATTAAAATGTCATAAAACCTGACCATTGGGGGTAAATGCATTTGTTCTTTTTGTGGGTATTTCAAAGTGTTTGACAGATTTTATCCCCTTAACAATACACACTATTGTTTCACAATATTGAATTGATTTTAAGAAAAAATCTACATAAAACATCTTTTGTGAATGATCATAACAGAATTTTATTTCTATTCTATCAAACTTAACCTAATTTTTCAACATTATTTTTTTTTTAATTGAAAAATTATTGCTCTTACATGCTGGTGAGACTTGGTATCCACCCAGGGGTGAAGGATGGCCTTGTGCTGCATCAAATCCTGATGATACTAACACTACTTCTGGACGAAATTCTCTAGCTATTGGCATTACTATGGACCTGTAAATCAACCAAAAATTAAAACTTAAAATTTAAAGATACATGTAATAATTTGATTAGAGCAAAGTCGGCAGTTATCGACAGTTTAAGATTGAATGGATTATTTTTCAAATGTAAATCATGACCTGATTAAATCTTATACCGGGAAACAAACAAATAGGTTAACTTCTTTATTTTTTTGCCAGATCCGGGCTGGACTCTTTAAAATGGCGAGTGTCGTATGGAAATTTGAAATGTCTTTCTCGGAGGCAGTTATCGACAGGTGGAGGCAGTTATCGACAGTCAGCTTTATGCATGTCATAAATTCATATTAAAACCCTAAAAAGGAGGTCAAATGAAATAATATGTATATGTCAGTCTCTTAAGCGGTGTAAATTATAGTATTAGAATATTAACGGAAGCATAAAAAATAAAGCTTTAACAAATAAAATTATTTTTTCTGAACGCTTTTAATTTGTCCCGACGCTTTTTGCCTTGCATGGCGCTCTCGTACACTTTTAAAGCGTAAGTCCAAAAATATGACTTATCATGGTAGGTTACGGTTATATGCAGGAATACAAATTGTTGTCCTTGTAGTACGTTTAGCACCCTATGCGCGATGACTGAGAATACATATACCCGTTATTTTTATCGTTTTTTTATTTTATGTCATCGTCAGTTTTAATTTCTGTAGGTTTTAACATCTGGTCGCTTATATGACCTTTTAATAAATAGGGAATAATGCATGACTTGCCGTATCATCCCGAGTTACCAATATCAGCACGAGGGCCTCTGGCCCGAGGGCTGATATTGGTCAAGGTATGATACGGCATGTGATACGGATTTTGCCATGTATTATACAGTTTATCATATATTTAAACAGAGGACTACTAATCCGAAAAATACTGTCAAAATTGAAATCGGTAAGAGAAAAGCATTTTGTGAACAGGAAATTTTAAAATGGGCGGAAAGGACTAAAAGTTTTGGACTAAATCTAACATGTAAAGGAAAAAAGTTTGCTAGATTTTTTCAACTGATCCTTACAAACAATTTAACCCGAAACAAGTCTTTGTTATCCTCCCCGGAATTTTTTTTGCCCCCCAAAAAAATTGCCCAACCCCCCCAAAAAAATTTAACCCCGAAAAATTTTTTTAATAAAAAAAGGAAAAGTGAATTTTTTTTTTTCGAAAAAGGGTATGTGATAAAGGGTAAGCCATGCGATAAAGGGTATGCGATAAAGGGTAAGCCATGCGATAAAGGGTATGCGATAAAGGGTGTGACGTCATAGTATGAATACGGAATGAACATCATGCACTGTATCACATATTCAAAACGTCTGTATTTATTACTAAACATATTATGTATCATATGTGTATACTAAAGTTATACAAAGGCTGTATATTGCCAGGAGTCAAAGTGTTCTAAAGACTTGCATTTTTGATTGCGGATCCAACTTCTACTTTCATATTTTAAATTCTGATGAAGCACGTACGTTGCTACGTCCTTGTTCTGATGAATAAGTAATCAAGGACGAATTTACTGTAAATTAAAGTTTCTGCAGATGGCTATTTTGGCAAACACTTCGGTGCATATGAAAAAACTAAAAAGACCACAACAAAAAAAAACAATAGAGCCATATCAGAACAGTACTCGAGCTAGCGATCAATAGTAGTGACCGATAATCCTAGCGACCATGCAGCACGGGGATTTTGTTTTAAAAAACAATAAAGAAATCAAGAAAACAACCTACAGTCCTACTGCAAGTATGTTCCAGCAACCAATAAGGATAATTTTAACTTGGTTCGATTTGTGGATTTATGAATAACAGGAAATACCTTAAATGGCTGAAAAATACATTTACATACCAATGTCTACAAAGAAAAAAGCTAACAAAAGACAAACGTACACAACTTTAAAAATCTTGAGAGTGTTTTTATCAGAAATATACTTGTATCAACAACATGCGTAGAAAGAGGCTATATGATTCAGCCTTATCTGATCGACAAACCAAAAAGTAATTGACATATAAAAATGAAAACTATGAAAAAATGGCTAACGGGAAAGTGAAAACAGTCTTAAAAAAGTCAGCTTTGCCGGCGGGAACTTTTGAGAAGTCTTCATAGTAGGCACTTAGGAGATAGACAGGGCCGACTTTGGACCCCTGGTGCCGAAATTAGAAGAGATTATTCATCCAGGCAATTTGGTGATTTTCCGAAAGGGTCCAGTTTTACTGTATGTTTTTGTTGGATAGGAACAAAATAAACAATTCATGTCAAGAAACTTCCATACATTATGTCTGTAAAGTTTGGTTTCAGAGATGAAATAAAAATGTGATTTTCCCATAGGGTCCATCTTTAAACTTGCAGCTATAATTTTGTCGCATCCGACCTTGTGAAGGACCTTCCCTACAGTTTAGTAAAATTTGTTTCAATAGATGATTTGCCAGTTACAGAAGTTCTTGTCAGTTCTAGTCAAATTTTGTGGTTTTTGGTCAAACCTTCAAATGGAAGTTACTCCTACACCGGACAAACAAACATTAAACATGCACATTTGTTTTAAAGTACGGTCTTGTGCTTAGCCAGTCTGGACAAAGTAGAATTCTCTATACAATATTTATGATATTCTGCAGGAAGTTAGCATATTTTCTTATTTTTAATACATTCTTAGTCGCTGAGAAGACAGTTCAAGTAAGTACAGTTGTTTATTTTTTTTTACTTGAAACAAGTAGCATTTTAAAGCATGGTAAGCGCTATTTGGGATTGGGTTTTAAATTATGTTGCTGACTAAAAGTCTGTTACAGGTTAAACTTTCATAACTTTTAATTAAAAAAGCTTTATTTTTTGGTTGGTCTTCACAAGCAGGGAACCATTCTGTCCCCTTGAGATTTTTCAAAAAGTCACCTCCCTTTGGGGTTTTGCTAAATTCATTCTGTTGATTGCAGAACTGGCAAATGGTCTATTGTTTCAGCTAGAACAGATGATGAAAATGCTGATTTTTCTCAAAGAATCTCATGACAAACTAAGTTCTGCACTAGTGGACAGGTTTTCTTTTGTTGGGTCAGAACAGAACTGAGAAATCTTTGTAAAGAACCTTCTATACATATGGTTGAACTTGTTTTTGTGGTTCCAGAGGAAAAGGGAAAAATGTGAAAAGCTAATGGACTACGGACGCAAACAAAAACCATAAAGTTTTCAATAAAACACATCATATTTTAGTATACCTTTCAATGGATGGCAAAAAATCTGGAATGCAAAACAAATATTTTCACGTAAACTGACACAATATAATGCTACCTATATTAACAAGAGCCTGTATCGCTTAAGAAGATCTTTGTACGTGTTTGAATGTGTTATCAATTTTCAGCCATTTCAGACCACCTTTCAAAATAATTAAGGCAGGTTTCCCTTGTAATCTAGGTAACTAATATTGCTGAAATCGAAGGATTACAAGGCCCCTTTCAAAAAATGTTTGAGCAGGGGTTCCTGAGAAGAAGATCTATAAAAATATTTTCGAAAGGGTCCATTTTTAAAACTATGTTCCCTGCTGGAGGTCAACTTAATTGGATGTATTAACCTTTTTTTAAGTGACATTCTAAGCACCATTGTGACGAAGTTTGGTTATAATTGAACTGGTGGCTTCTGAGAAGATCTTTGAATGTGTTTTCCATACGATCCAATGTCAAAACTATGTCCCCACTAGCGTCCACCTTGGATGATGTAAGGACCTGTCGAACACAATTTTAAAGGGGACAACCCAAAGGCCTATTGTGATCAAGCTTGATTCCAAATGATTCAGTGGTTTCAGAAGAGATTTTTGTATTAAAAGTTATCGACGGACGGGGGGATGACGGAAGCCAAGGGATATAGCAAAAGTTCACCCTGGCATTGCCAAGTGAGCTAAAAACGTTAACTTAATTCAGAACTTTGGTCAGTCAATGCTGTTTTAACATTCATGCTTCATGCAAAGTAATATGAGGCAAAATTCTTAAACAAAATAAATTAAATTAAATTGATAGAAAATTAATTCATATCTTATTACAGCAAAGTGGTCAAATTTAAAAATCAATTAAAAATTGCATGTCTTAGTACAGGCAAAGCGGTCATTGCAGGCTTTGCCACTTTTTTCAACAAAGAAGTTGCAAAGTAAAATATTTCTTAATTGACAATATATATACGTTCTTATAATAAACTGGTCGTCAATAAATATCAAGAAAAATGAGTGAAAACTAGAATACTGACAAAGTCAGAAAGGGCCCCGCCCCCTTGTGTGTCCCAAAAACATGTTTGAGGAATTTCATGGAAATCATAAAACAATTTTTGGTGAAAAACAAAAATAACAAAATCCTAAGTTATTGTAAATTTAGTTTCTGCATATATGGCCGCTTGGACAACTTATGTCTCATTTGTACAGATCAAATCAAAACATCGAAAATAATATATGAAGGACATTGCAAGTATTCATACGACAAAGCTAATTGTCAAACAAATGATTTTTTTCAAATAAAACCTATGTTTTATGATTCTCCTCAAAATCATTAGGACCTTCTTTTGATTAAACCCTACACTGTGCCTAAAACTTATAAAAATCTGTGAAGTGATTTCAAGTTATCATACAACATAAAGCTGATTTTCAAAATATGCACTTTCTCATACAAAAAACTGTGTTTTTCCAATTTTTTTTTCAGATTTGCCTTAAAACAAAACGGAGCTTCCTTTGGTCAAGACCAGTCTATTGTGTCAAAATCATATAAATTCCAGTAGCAATCTTAATTTATTGTATGACATACAGCTTATTCTCAAAATATAAAAACTATAAGTTTTTCCCTCAAAACTGTTTTCGGATTTTCCTCAAAATCGAAAGGGACCTTCCTTTGGTCAAGTCTGAGTATCAAAATCATTAAAATCCCTGAGAGCAATCTTAAGTTATCGTACAACTTAGAGCTAATTCTCAAAATATGAATTTTATCATATAAAAACTAAGTGTGTTCCCAAAAGTCATTTCCCGATTTTCCCAAAAAGCGAAATGGAGCTTCTTTTGGTCAAGTCCAATCGCAAGTATTAAAATCATTAAAATCCGTGAGGACAATCTTAATTTAACATATGACATAGAGCTAATTAAAAAGATACGTACTTTTTCATATAAAATCTAAGTTTTTTTCCCCGAAAATCATTTCTGATTTTCCTCAAAAACGAAAGGGAGCTTTCTTTTGTGAAGTGCAACCTTGAGTATCAAAATCATCAAAATCCCTGTAGGCAATCTTAAGTTATCGTACGACATAGAGCTAATTCTCAAAATATGCACTTTTTCATGTAAAAATTTTTCTCAAAAACGAAAGAGAGCTTTTTTTGGTGAAGTTCAACTTTGAGTAAAAAAATCATAAAAATCGGTGAAGGCAATCCTGACTTATCCTACGACATAGAAAATTCTGACAGACAGACGGATGGACAGACAGACGGACGGACAGACAGACAGACGGACGGACAGGTTGATTACTATAGGGCACCGCCATTTCATGGCGGGGCCCTTATAACATGGAATCCCTAAATATTAAACATCAAATGCTTACAAATCGCCAAAAAATATAAACAATCAATACACAGACAAAACAAAACATAGTATCAACTTTATATTGAAATACTTTTTTCAGCAATCTTCATCAGGCAAACTGGTAGCTTGATAACAATGAGGGGTCGGAGGGTGTCTCATCCTGGAATACCGACCTGCTTTACTAAATCCCGGATTCCCGAACTACAAAGGAACTTAAAAACTGATGAAATCCGGAATCTCGGTGCATTTATTTCCTGAAATCCCGGGCTTAAAATAAAGCAATGCCGAATCCCTAATAACTAAAATCCCGAATAGCTAAAAATCCCGGCATCCCGAAAATGACCCCTAATATTTCCAGCACACTTCTAAATACACAACAATCTATCTGCAGTACAATAAAAATTATATGAAAATGGTATGAAAGCTATAGAAAATATCTGAAAACAGTGAAATGGTTGATTATGAAGATTTAATTGTTTTCTAATGTTACAGCTATCATTTCAATACAAAACTACATAAATGTGTCGATAACTGCCTCCAATATTGTTTTCGAGAGGCAGTTTTCGACATGCCCATATATAGATGGAGAGTAGACGATTGTTATATTCAGCTTCAGACCTCTGAAAACCTCCTCCGAAATGTTGCTTTTATCACCATTACAGAACTCCAATGTTGAGTCTATTGTTTTCCCACTTGTACAGCGACATGTGATATCTTACCCGATCGCGTAAGACACCATGTTTTTCAGCCGACGACAAGACATCGAATATTTTTAATCCATAATCTCTGACAATGATATTTACCCTGATATATCAGAAAGTCGAGAGACCATCCGAGTAGTCATATTGTAATATGTAAAAGTCAGCAAGGAACCGAAGTAAGTTTTTGCATACTGAAGAGGCTCCAGTGGGAAACATGTCGATAATTGCCACCTGTCGATAACTGCCGACTTTGCTCTAGTACATTTCCTTATGGTGTTTAGCATCTGCTCTCATTTTTTGTTTTTCTGGTTTTGTTTTGTCTTCATTTTTGTATGTTTATTTGCTTTTTTTTTGGTTTGTTTTGTTTTGTCTTTTGTCCCACAGGTCATTCACCATCCAATTAAGTCTATACTATTGTGCTGGCCTTTTTTAATAGGAATGTTACTGACCAAAAATCTCTCTCATGCAGAGCTCTGTCCTTAGCTTACTGTTCAAGTTTTGTTTGTGGGTTTTAATTTTTGTGATTTTGCTAAATGCCCTTCTGAATGTGTCGTTTTATAGAATTTCCATTGCAAGTTAAGTGAAAATTGGCATTGTGTATTTAAATTTTGTGGGTTCAGTCAACCACAAAATCCCTGAAAATTTACACCCAACAAATAATTGTACTTTCACAGTGTTTTGGCTTCCTAGTTAGATCATACTGGTTACTTGTTCTATATCAGCTTTGTTATATCTTTCTGTTTATGGTCTATCAAATGTTTCATTTGATTTGCACTGAAGAGGAGCAAGTTGTTGAAATGGCTTATCTTCAGAAATGAAAGAAATTTGCACTGAAGGGGAAAAAGTTGTTGAAATGGCTTATCTTCAGAAATGAAATTTACAGTAACCTGGTATTATGTTACTGGAAGCATATGGAGATTCAGTAAAACCTATACAATATGATACACTTAAATGCAGTAAAATAAGGCAGTATTACCTAAATGCTGCCAAATATTCAGCATCACCCATTGGTGGGGTCAACTGTCCTCCAAATGCAATATTGACATTGTAACCTTGACCTTTATCCTGCCCACATTCTTCAATGGACCCAGTGCCAGGGAAAAAGTTACCACTGTCATGGCGATGAATAGATATGTACAAAACAGTTGGGTCTTCATAAAATATTTGCTGCGTTGAGTTACCATGGTGAACATCCTGAAAAACATTGCTTCATACTGTAAAAAATTTCTTCTAGGATAATTCACTTTACAAAACCTAGTATCTATATTCTTCACCAAAGAACCAAAATTTTTGTATTAACAAGTGTAGATTGTATTGCAAGGCAATACAGAAGTCCCCTACTGGTGGAATAATTCTTTGTTATACCAGCAAAAATAGCTAAAGAAGAAAAGCTTTCCCGAGCCCAAGGCCCATAACTCCATCAAAAATCAATGGACCCAACCCATAATCAAACTTGATCTGTAACCCATAGTTGTTGATGAACAAAGCAAACAAAGGCTTAATATCTGAAACGGTTTAGAAAAAAAGACTGGAAAACCTATATTTTACCAAAATTTTCTCTACCTCCAAGGCCCATAACTCCGTCCAAAATCAATAAACTGGAACTAAACTCAAACTTCATCTGTAACTCATAGTGGAAAACCTATATTTTACCAAAATTTTCTCTACGTCTAAGGCCCATAACTCCATCCAAAATCAATGGACCAGAACCAAACTCGAAATTTATCTGTAACTCATAGTGGTAGACTCATATAGCAAATATTAGCTTTATATCTGAAACAGTTTAGAAAAAAAGTCCAGAAAACCTATATTTTACCAAAATTTTCTAAGTCAAAGGGCCATTACTCCGTCCAAAATCAATGGACCGGAACCAAACTCGAACTTGATCTGTAAATCATTGTGTAGACTCACATAGCAAATATTAGGTTCATATCTGAGACAGTTTAGAAAAAAAGTCTTGAAAACCTATATTTTACCAAAATTTTCTAAGTCAAAGGGCCATAACTCTGTCCAAAATCAATCAACCGGAACCAAACTCTAATTTGATCTGTAACTCATGGTGATAGACTAACATACAAAATATTAGATAAATATCTCTAATAGTATGGGAAAAAAGTCCGGAAAACTGAGTGTGACAGACTGACGGACTGACGAAGTGCAAACCTAAAGTCCCCTTCGGCTAAGCCGGTAGGGGACTAAAAATGCTGAAAACAAAAATTAAATTGATGCATTATTTGTACAGTTCAATACATACAAAACCTATCTTGTCCTAAATTACACATTTTCCACATCTGTCCAGACTCAACTAAGGAGTTTGGAATGCAGGGGTTAGCAATTATTATTTCGAATGATTTTCATGGTACAGAGGTGAGATTACTATTATAAAGAATTTTGTAACAGTTTATTCTCTTATCAGGACATACTAGAACTTTAACATATTAGGCAGTGAAAGAATCAATATCTGTCAATTGTTAAATAATACTGAAAAGAGTTATGAACTTACCCAATCAACAATTAAAATCCTTTCAAATTTCATTTTCTCTTTCAGCTGTTTAGCTGCTATGGCGACTGAATTAAAATAACAAAATCCCCTGTAATAAAATAAGCATATGTTAGATTTCTATGTCAATCTATTGCAACATAATTCTCTTTAGTACAAAATAAGTGTTGTGTGTTTCAAATAAGAATTTTTCCATCTGCAAAAATGTTTATTGGTCACACATAATTTATGAAGATTCAGAAACAAAGATGTTTGCTTGAGAGAGGGAAAATAATATGGGATAAAGTTTTTCAAATTAGACAATTTATCTATATTCATCAATGCATGATATCACCATGAAAAATCCATAAAAAAGAACAAATGCCTACTGCTCGACTACTGCAATCAAAAACAGGAATCTTTCAGAAGACAATTTTGAGATCTACTAATGTGTAACAAATCAGACATCAATTTAATTCTGTATGTTAGAATATGCTTTCGACTAAACTTGTATTTTGTTGATTTAAGCTATTTTCAAGATTTTGTACATTTAGACAATGAGGGCTATTCCATTAATAAAGGGCTACGCCGAGCGCAGCATGATACGACCGCAGCATGTCGACCACTGAAATTTCAACAAAGGTAGTTTAAAGTGAATGTAAAACACAGTAAAGAGCTTGACACAATAATTAGATGGACACAAAAAGAAGCTAGACACAGTTATTAGCTAGAAACAAAATAGGGAAAAAACCCTTTTGATTACTTACTGATAAAAAACTGTAAGAGCTATGCAAAATATGTACTATCAACTAAAACTTTACATCCATAGAAATTCAAAGAAAAAATCCATCGAAATCTGATGAAAAATAAAGATATGACACATTTAGAAAAATTGCAATTTTGGCCCCTTTGACCCCATGTAGCTCCGAAACAGTAAGAGCTACAAAAAATCCGTTGACATACTACTGAAAGCTTATATCAAAAGGAATCCAAAGAAAAAAATCCCATCGAATCCAATGAAAAATAAAGATTTGACATATTTATAAAAATTGCATTTTTGGCCCCTTTGACCCCTT
>MJUU01054102.1:60101-85286 GCA_002080025.1 Modiolus philippinarum | reverse complement strand
GGACAAACTATGTACCCACTATTACAAAATCACCGAAAAATGACTAAGTTAAACAATTTATAATTTGCACAAAAATTAACCAAAATCAAAATCCTTACCACATGCACATGTTCAATATAGGTAAAAATGATCTGCAAAATAAAAACTCCCTAGCATTAAAACTGTAGGAGGAGTTGCGCGGACAAACTATGTATCCACTACTACAAAATCACCGAAAAATGACTATTAAAGTTCAACAATGTATAATTTTCACAAAAATTAACCAAAATCAAAATCCTTACCACATGCACATCTTCAATATAGGTATAAATGATCTGCAAAATAAAAACTTCCTAGCATCAAAACTGTAGGAGGAGTTGCACGGACAAACTATGTACCCTCTATGAAAAATCACCAAAAATGACTAAGTTCAACAATGTATATTTTGTACAAAAATATACCAAAATCAAAATCCTTATCACATGCACATCTTCAATATATGTACAAATGATCTGCAAAATAAAAACTTTCTAGCATAAAAACTGTAGGAGGAGTTGCGCGGACAAACCATGTACCCCCCTCGGACGGACGGACGGAAGGACGGACGGACGGACAGGGGTAAAACAATATGCCCCCCTACTTATCGTCGCGGGGGCATAAAAAAAACTGCATCAAAATCGGACTAGAAATAAAAAAATATTTTTTTTGTGATTTGCCCCTTTTGAGCCCCATTTTTCTCATGAACGGTACATGGTACTTGCAATCCGTTGACATAACTTTGATTGGAAATTTCCTTAGGAGCACCTTGAAAGAAATCCCATCAAAATCTGATGAAGAATAAAAATTCTACAGCCAATTATGTGAAAACACCCAATTTTGCCCTTTTTGGCCCCTTTTTTAAAAACAGGAGGGGCCACAACATCCAAAACCATTCAAGGTCTTTCTTTTGTGCCAAGGAACATTGTGTTAAAATTTCATGAGGATTGATCAACTGGAACTTAAGTAATTGACCAAAAACAAAAGTGTCTACAGACGACGACGACGGGGACGACGACGACAATGACGACAGCACCATACCATTATACGACCACAAATTTTTTGCGGTCGTATAAAAATGAAGAGTTGGACCCAAGAAAGGTTGATTTTCGGGCCGGAACTGTAATTTGACATCTTTTCCTTTTTGACGTCATAATTGGCTGACACATATGAAACGTCATATTTTGTAAATAAAATTTAATCCGGACACTTAAAATATCTCCATTAAGAGCATGTTGACATATACATTTTTTCATTGTAATCAATAGATCATATCATAAACTATCTCTTTACAAAAATGTATGAAATTCACATGGATTAAAGACTCATTTCTTTCCATGCATTTTTTGTAAATTTAGGTGAAAAATGGATAAAAATGAGCAAACTTTGACCCCAATTCTAGAACAAACAAGCATGGTGACCCATACTTTTTATTACAGATTTCAGGTTGGTGGGATTGGTTCTTCATTTGGGCCAACTTATAGCAAAATCTAATGGATTTGAATATAAGTGTCTACCTACCTTAAAAGAAAGACTGAAAGAATTATAAAATCTTACCTTTAATTCACGAGATGCAACTTTTAATGACAAATCTACAACACACCCCACAGCCTGAAATATACAACATAGAAAGGAATTCAGAAATTTACATAACTTTGATTGTTGCTATGGCAGGAATTCATACACTCACAACACTACAAATCCAAGGGAAGTCTTTTATTTGTGAAATAACACATAATCTGGGCTCAATGCTCCAACCTTTGCTCTGGGCTGCAGGCTTCAACACAAGGCTCCAGGCTAGGTCTGGACTCCAGTAACAAGGCTCTGGGCTCCACTCGCTCAGCTCCAGACTACATATTCATGGGCACCTGAGGCTGTGGAGCCAGTGTTATTACCCAAATTTATTTTAAATGCTTTCATAGATCAATTTTGAAATGACACTGGATATTATAACTCAGCAATCTTTTGTCCTGAATTCTTCAAAATTTACTAATCAAAACATTTAAAGTAAATCATGGTATGAATATGTTGAACATATAAGATAAAAAGAATTTTACTTCATTCAAGCAATATTTCAGCTATGTCATCACAAACTCTTCCTATAGGAAAAATGAAAGGATATGGAGTGAATGTACATGTGACAAAACCACACAAGATACATAGAAAACTCCAGTTTATCAAGGATAGGGCTTTTATTCCTGTCTACATCTTGATGTCGCTTGAAGGTCTTCAACTACAGGTGAACAATATTCATCCCCTCAAGCGAGATCAAGAAGGCCCTAGCGTACACTTAAGCGGTATTCTTGACAAAAATCATATCAAGGTCACTCCCTTGCTCCCCACCCATCATGGAGTGCCAACTTGGGTGATGCTCAGGGTTATCCTATATTGACTCTTACTTTGTATAAGAGTCACAAAATTAGCCGGGTAATAAGGAACATAATGATCTGACCCTCTAGCCATTTGTTTGGAAATATAAATGCTACAATCACAAATCTTCCTATAACACATGTATAAAGCAAAATTATAACAATCCTGTACAAAACACAAGGCATCAATGTGCAAAACCTAAGATCCTGAGTCCAGTATGTGGATCAATTCATAAATACATTTACATATTCTATATAAAGATGTCTAACCTTATTTGGAGATAGAAGCATTAAATACTTTTTATTAAGAAATTGATTATTAAATGGCATAAATTTGTGGCAGCCCATTAAATTCATGCTGATTTTATTCAATGTTATTATGTACAAAAGAATAAAGATATGATTAGATTAATAAAGAAATGAATATTGTGTGAAATTTAATTCCACTTTATCATGTTAATTTCTACCCCCATAAAGTCATCCCTTACAAGGTCAATTTTTCCAGCTTATTTCTAATATTTGACCTAACTATTGTCCAACTCAGCTCTCATTTTTGACCGAGCTATTGGACTTTCTTCATTTAAAGGATTACCATTTTGTCAATAATATCAATATTTTCACATTTTCTACCTACCTAACCATTATAATTCAGTAATTATAAATTTTAGTTCCAAATTGATCATCGTTTAAAATGCTTTTACTAATAGCTACTCCCGGCCTAAATTAATTCAGCTTTTGTTTTATTGAATACACATTTTACGGATCATCAAAGAATGTTTTAATATGAAAATGTCATCGTTCAAAAATTGAACCCTTTATTAAAAACAATATATTGATTAATAAAAAAATACACTGCACACTTTAATCTTATGATTTTCAGCAAATATAAATAAAGGGCAAGGTTATTTAAGGAATTGTTTTTCTGCATGATTCTGACGTCAATACGAAATGACGTCAATTACAAGTATTAAAAGTATTTTCCATAAGAACAATAATTAACACATCCTGACAAACAAGTAGAAAGGATTTATATAAACAGATGTACTGCTGAGCCATCAAAATGTCCACAGAAATGTCAACAAAAACAGCAATATCCTTCATTTGCACTTTTCATTAGAATCAACAAATAACTGACAAATTCATTTTAAAACTTCTTGGACATTTTTTTTGTCTTTTTTTTTTGACCTTATGCAGCACTGATCTGATCTAGTCACTTGAAATGCAATGCACAAATAATGCATTGAATTAGCACTCATAGATTCGTACAGTCTTCTTGATACTAGTACATCGTAAGGTCTGCTTAATATTGGACTTTTATTCATTTACATATCATAAGCTTGAGATTCTGACAAATATTATTGTGAAATAAAATAAACTATAGGATGACATGCATCCACACAGTGTTTATATTTGTAAGACACATATGATGCCCCTACTAAACACAGACGTACAAAATGACAAACAGAAACAACAGGGTCAAACAGTATACCCCTCAACTTTTCATGGCAGGGGTATATACAGTAAAAGTCCAAATAAAGATATGCTACAAAGAGTCATGAATTTCAGGACTAAGACTGGCCCATATTATGTCTCAAGATCAGGATATTAAAACTATCCAAAATTTACTACTTGTAAATAAACACCATATTGTCTGGGTAGACACTGTATAGGTTCCCATGGTAACAGACATTATTTACGTATATAGAACAGGTGTTTCCAAGTTAATTTAACATATAATTCCTAGTATCATCCTCAAAACAGATTGTAAATGTATGATTTTGAAGACAAACAAACATATAATTGAGCTATTAACAGAAGAAGATGAAAAAGACATTTATTTAGAAGATGAAATACATATTTATTTTGGAAATGTGATTCTATGAATAGCTTAAATGACTTAATAATTGCCAAAAATTCTTTCAAAAAGTAGTTAAAGTGAGAGAAAAATCTTATTTCAAACAAATGATTGGTCTCTAGCCAAAGTCATTGTAAATGAAAATTCTTCCATAATAAATTCCATCAAAATTAAAAAGAAATTTTTTACTGGTTTGAAAATGTTTTCTTTAATTTCTGGACAAATTAATGTTTTTTTATATATTTACATACAAAGTAAGCAGAAATATTTGTAATTTTCCCATTTAGTTCATAAGCATACAAAGTATAAGTTATGTTGAGAGTACATCTCATTTTTTGTTTCACTGTCCTTAATCAATTGAAGAAACTTGAGTTTGCAGCATTTGAACCCTAGGTGCTAATATTTGTTTAGAAACTTTATTGTCTGGCCACAGTCTTCTTAACATAGAAGAAAATAGTTTTATGAAAAAGAAAGGAAATGGGATAAATGTCAAGGAGAAAGCATCCAATCTCCAGTTTAAAACAACCCAAAACAAAGCATCTAGATATCACCGTACGGCCTTTAACACAGTGGAGAATCTCACTCCAAATAGCAAGCCCTAATTGGTAATGTAGTTCAAACTTTTATTATCAATTCGGGCTGATCTGGTCTGTAGTTTCATCATTATACAATATTTGATCACTATGTTTTTTACAGTAACTGATATCCTTTCAATTTTGATATTCTGTTTACTTATTTTATTTTCTGTTGATATTATGTAATCTATTTGTATCTCCTCAGTGCTATAATGGTCACTTGAACACCTTGGTCTACCAATAATGTGGATGTATGTTCTGGCAAGTCATGGAGAGTATATCAAACTCAGAATCTTATTCAGTTTCGTCAATTTTGATGCAATAGCATCGTATTAGCAATAGCATCGTATTACAATGCCTGCTCAATTTTGTCTATTACGATCACAAATGGAGACAGATTTGTTTTAGTTCATCTAGTTTCTGAATACTTGTTTCTTCTCTATATTGTTCTTTCCTTCTATATATTGTACTTTCAAAGTTGTACTGTTAGCGTGGAAATTTGCGTGCGTAGATTTAATTTAGCTCATTTTGAGTTTGGGAATTTCAATCAATTATATCCCCCCCCCCCCAAAGAATGCAAATACTTTCAATAACAAACATTTTCCAATAAACTTTCAAAGATCAAACTACTATTATAACCATGGGAAAGGTTTGGCTATGTCACTTTGTTTATTAGCTCACCATGGAAATAACCATGTTTACAGTATACCGATGTCAAATAAATACTATTTGAAACAAAAGATTTGTACAAAAATTTCCTAGTCGTTCCTGAGAACATAAGTGCATACCCTTTGTTTCACAATTTCCATTTTGTAAAAAAAAAATAATACAGGTATACATTTTGCACTAAGATTTCCCACTTGGTCCAACCTAACTATGCACAAAACCCTATGGTCCTAACATAGCACAATTCCAGCATTCAATAAGCATACAGTCCCCAATATGTTTAAAAACAACAACAACAGTATTATAGCTTTGTCGATATAAAAGTGCAAAAACTAATGTTAAATATGCAATAAATATTTGCATTATTCACCCCATAATTTTTCCAAAAAAAAAATTCTATACAATCTTCCATGTACTTAAACACAGTACAATGAATGTATGTTCTATCTGTTTACTTTTGATCCTACTTAGATTTATTTTTTAATATATTTACATTTGTAGCATGTAATAGTGCAACAGATTGCATATAATTCATTCAAAAAACATCAGTGTTTATATGGAATTAGTCACTAATGCAGAAAACATATAAAAATTTACACACAAAACAAATGGAACCATATAGCATGTTTAACCTAGATATCCATTCAGATTATATTTCAATAAATCTTATACTGCCAAGTATCAGTGTACATTTGTTGAAAATAAATATAAACTTAAATATTATGAATAGCATTAGAACACGAAATAATAATTCTTACTTTTGTATGTGAATATCATACTTAATTTTTATAATGATCTGTTGAATAGAAACAAAGTTATGCTGTCCAAAGACAACCGCATCAACCCCAGCATCAGAGCCAAACCATTCTATAACTGCAAAATTTTTGCTGTCGTATAAAAATGAGTTCACAAGTTATTTTCGCTTTAATTACATCTATCATTTGCTAACAAAAAAAAAGAAAATCACAAATACCTGAAATTCTATTTATTTTCTGAATTATTTTTTGTGTTGATTTCAAAAACATATATAAATTTTAACAAGTGCTTCAAATCAACAGAAAAGTGATAAATGCTGAGGTAGAATTCTAATCAAATTATCCTTAAAGGGCGTAATAATGTAGGTTCCTTTCCCAAAATTTCACTAATATTTCTCACTGGCAGGAAAATATCTTACAAATACTCATAAACAACTTCTCTTCCCTTGGCTAACAAGGATTTCTTTTTTGATGTTTCCCATTTCACTTTAGAAACCCTTTCCCATTTTAACATGCATTTTTTTGCGATGATCCCATTTCCCGTTCACCTTAAAAGGTCAATCCTCCTTCCTGCTTAAACCCAATTGAGACCCATATATAGCCTATATTTTATAACATGAACTTACCGTTCTAGCGGCAATGTATGTGTGCATTTCATTCCACACGGTATCAGAATCTACACCAATACCTCCACATGGTAATAAAAAGAAACGCATATTTTCTGGAAAAAAAAATTAAATATTTTTCAGATTGTAATATTTATTAACTTATCTATTGTTGCACACAAGGGTAATGTTAACCATATATGAAAGTTCAACCAGAATCTATTCAAGTTATATCATAACAATTAATATAAATTGCAGATCTAAAGGTAATTTCTTCATGGATTAAAATGGAAAGCCTCCACAACAGAGTAGATTACAATATGACATTGTTATAAGCCTATAAAAATTAATCAACTTCCCCTATTGTAAAACTACGTCAATTATGTGCAAATAAAACTTGAATACTTAAGATTTTTTCTAGTTCCGTAGAAAAAATTGTACACCTAGATCACTAATGTCATATAAGAATCCAATTAGTTAGGGCCACCCAGTGGTTTGAAGTAGATTTTCATATGGCTTTCCACTGTTTTTTTTTCTTTCTTTTTTTACTTTTTTTTTTTAATATTTCCCTCTAATCCACTCTGATATGCTCCAGATAAATAATCATCAATTATAGTACAGACTTGTTCTCAAATCTCCAACAAACCAAGGGCAGCCAAGAAATATTCAGGGTTCCTACAGTTTTTCACAGTGAAATCAAAGGACTTTTCCGGGTCTTTTCAAGGATACCTCAACCCTTTTCAAGATCAGAGTTTTAGAACCTTTTGCCATCATTTCTTCCAAAAATTTAAGGAAACATGCCATTCCTTTGTTGTTCTTCTGTCTTATGTCCACTGAAGGATAGTAAAATACTGTTAAATAATTAGATGCTCAAAAAGATCTTGATAATGGTTTCTACTAGTTTCTGTTTTAATGAGAAACAACTGATAAATGATACCCAGGAACCAGACATGGTTTATTAAAGCAAAATTCAAGAAGTTTTCACGGATTTTCCAATTTTAAAGCTTTTCAAGGTTTTTTCTAGACCAGGAATCACCAAATTAAAATTCCCGGCTTTCTTCAGTTTTCCCAGTAGCATGGGAATCCTGAATATTGCTTAATGAATGTCAATGAATGGAAAGAATCCAATTCAATCTGATGCATCCAAGAATGAACTGATACTCACCAAATAAACTAGGGTCTAGGCGCTGTCTGTTGAGAGGATTTGTCCCATACAATAACGTATGTGCTTCCGAATGACAACTCTGTAATTCTTCCATACTAGCTTTCCTACTTTTAATTCTCTGCAATAAACCAATCTTCAGTTATAAGATGAGATGGAGCAAAATAATTCATGATGAAATATAAATAATCTAACAACCAGCTTTCTGTCATCCTATCAAATCTGATTTGTACTATGAATTCATTTTACTTTGCCTATATCAATTTAAATGTTTTTAGTGTCCGTATGGAATATAGGATATTTTGCTTTTGATACAGACTTAATCACCCAGTTTTGTTTATTGTTGCTGTAAATTTGCAATGTAATAAAATTTGCATTCTTTATATAAAAAAAAATTGGAACATAGGAAGTGGTTTCAAACGATATCAACCGACAAATAACATCTTGAGAGTGTTCCATTAGATTATCTTATTACGGCCAGTTCAGTGATATTGAAATTAGCAGCCACAGTGAATTAAAGTAAATTCATACAAATGAATATAAATTCTCTGTAAATGTCATTATCAAGGATAACAAAACTCAATCCAAGCATACAGGACCTATACAACTTTTTTTTTTGCTATGGTAACTCACCTCACACCGTGATGTTAAACCAGTCTCATGTAACCTGGACCATATACTGTGCAGCCTTCCTTCATTTTCTGGGTGATTAGTATTATTATTACAAGTACATTGATGTTTCTGCATGATAGAGTCATATGCTAAACCTATAAATAGAAATGATGCAATCAAAAAGATATTGATGGTATTGATTTTCTTTTTTCTCTAAATCTTATTTTCTTTTTTTGAGACATTAATTCTCTCCATAACATTGTAACATTATTGATTCTAAATACTGAATAATGTGATCAAGACCATAATTAAAATACCACAGATTCCCAATCTCTCTCTAAATTATTTTTTCAGCTCTGAATTTTGCTCATTTTTTTTGTCATTTTCTTTAAAAATTACAATTAAAATAAAATAATCTTTTACTACCTGCCTTTTGCTATTGACTGAATGATTATGCCTTTTCAAGAAATTGTTAAGATTTTCATTGATAACTTTGCTCCCTCCTCTAAATGACTATACAGGTAGATGTAGCTTTCTTTCAAACATACTGATATAGAAACTAGAATTGCTACCTAGCAGATAACCCATACCTTGGAAAAAGTTTCAGACAAATTTGAAGCTACAGTCCAATTTGAAAGTATCAACAAGGTCAACAAAGTGGCAAAACTTTTACTGAACAGAAGTAAAAATTTACATCCCAAGCTTACTCTGCGTTCTTCAAAAAGACAACATTGTATACAATTGTCACTTGTCCAGCTTGATATTTTTAAACTGAGAAATCTTTTTAACGAGTCAAAACAGAATGCTAGCTCGGGTTGAAAATCTAAATTTCAAATAAGTGAAATTTTCGCCATTTGGTTGACCCTTGCAATAATGCTTATAAGGAACAATGCATAATCAACTAAGGGCTGTTCCATTTAAACATATAAGGTACCGGGGGAAGGCACTTTTTTGGCAAGGGATCCATCCATAGAAGTTTTTTAAAACTTAATCTATATATGTCATTTAATTTGCCACCGTTTCAACAACCACCCATATGTAAAAAATAAAAGTGCCTTCCCCCCTCCCTCATATGTTTTACTGGAACAGCCCTAAAATCAAACCAAGTAAAAATAGCATAACAATTTTTTTGGTCACCTTAATCATAGTTACCTGTTGTGTATCTGTATCGTGTGGTGGTTGGGTCTGAATCTGTTGTTGTTTGTGCTAGGTTTGAAAATGTTACTAGAGGACTGGACTGTGTCCTGGCTAAAGGACGATGATGATGATGTCTATGACGTTTTATTGTCTCCCTTGGGTGGTTGGGGAATGTATGCTGTGGTTTTAATGTCTCGTTTGACGAGTCATCCATTTTACTTTCTTTTACTACAATAACATCTTCTGAATCTTGCTCTCGCGATTCTCTCATTTCCTATAAGAATTTTTATCTTATTAAAATATTTATTGGTGTATTTTAAATACTACAAATTACTTCTTTTTAGTGGTGTAACGATTAAATTGTGTAACTGTACATGTATATCAATATATGGCGATATTTTTCAACAAACTTGGTACACCAATACGGAATCAAGCATATTGTCGATATTGATCATCATCTGATTTCTGCTAAAACTTCAGAATCAGTACCACATAAATGATTGAAATTATCCCATTTTGGTATGGAAAAGATATACAACAAATAAATATATTTTGAGCCATGAAAATGAATACTCTTGTCTCATGTTAAAATAATTTACTATTGTATCACATAAAATAATTAAAAGAAGATTTAAAAACATAATTCAATTGAGAAATTGGAAGATAATACATATCGATATGTATCAGGATAGGCTTGCATTGTATCGATATATCATGATACTATATTTTATTGACGATACTCCTCCCTACTTTTTTTCGGCATGCATACTGTTACCATACTGCTAACATAAATCTTAACTTCTTGCTGTCTGTCAGGTATGTTGTATGTGTAAATCATAGTTTTACATAGTTTTACACACAACATAGTACAGTTGTGGCTAAACATAGAAACTTTCCTTATACATGAAGCAGGACATGCTTACCCAGTTTTATGGAAGTTAACACAGTATATGTCTTGGTATTAAGAGTTGTATTTTTATTTTTGTGTTTTCTGTTGATGTTTCATGTCTGTTTTCTCACTTTTGCCATGTTTCTGGACTTTTTATAGTTGTCACATCCTTACTTCCTACTGTATTCTACTGCCATTGTTACATCTCAACACTGCTTTTTTTCTCTTCTTATGTTACATTTATTTTCAAAATTCTCTTTTTTGTTTGTGAGTTTGTAATCCGTCACACTTATATAAAACTACCGGTATGTATTACCTGTTGTAATTTAGCTTCTGTCTCTTCGTCAACATTTTCCATTCCTGCACGCTGTAATACAGCCTGTCGTATGTGTTGTTTTACTTGCTGTGAATGTTGTTGTTGTAGCAACAGATTCTGTTGTTGTAAAAATGGATGTCCTAGTGGAAGAGGGGCAGACTGTGTCCTTCCTAATGGTTTATGTCTGCAAAAATACAACACTTATACGATATATTTGTTGGCAAAAGAAATGCAGATTTTGACTTCACCCAACATTAACATAGAATAAAGAATAAAACTGTTAATACCAGTTTAGTTAAAAATTGTTTTTGAAGTAAGCCTCTTCATGACATCAAAATAAACAGCAACTTAGATACCGTATATCAGGTTATTTTCACGTCGGCTTTGTTTGCAATCTGGGTTAAAATGAGGTAAGGGATTTATTAGCTGTGTTTAGAGTTTGTGTTTTACTGTTTTATCTCGTACATTTAAATGGGCAGAGAAATTTATGCGGAGGCTAATATTTGCACTAAATTGTCATCCGCGAACATATTTAAAATTAAACACACATGAAAATTTCCCAATATACAGTTATGTCATTACCCACAGGAAAGCCTGAAAAATAATAAGTAACCCTAACAATGTGACATTTCTATTTAAAGTTTTGTTTTTTTTAGGCTCGGGATTATATGTAGATGATTTTTCCATGTGCACACATGATATTTTGATGGTACTTTAAAATCTGTGTAAAAATACAGAAATCTATACAAGTGAACATCTCAGAAGATAAAACCTTACCTATGAATTCTAGAATGGTGGGTTTCTGAAGTTTGACTTCCTGTATTGGCTGGCATGGCGGTATAGGGACTACTAGCATGTGGTATTATTTTTCCCTGACTTCGGGACTCCTCTAGAAGTTTCATTTGTGTAGATATGTATGCAGGATGATGTGATGATAGCTCATTTTCCATACCTGTAATTCAAAATACAAATTGTTTGTGATGGAATTTCCTGTGTGACAAAGTTTAACTGAAATCATGAGTTCAAACAAATAAAAATTCCAAGTTGTACATTCTATAAAATTTATACTGCAAACTGGGAAATTTTAGCGGCAGTTTTATCTTTGATACTTTCACGGTAAGGAATGAAGCGTAAAATAAAACTCGCCTGAATGTTTTAATGCAACATGTTAATTTAATAACTAGACCAGCAACTGCGAATTCAAGATTGCTGGAAATGGAATCTATTTTCCTAAGCCCAAAAAAAAAAGTTGGGGTGAAAATTTCTTGGTTAACAATAGATAATTACATCACAGGCAGTTCACAAAGTTCATGAGCTGTATTGTATTTATCATATTAAAAATAAGATTCAAAACAAAATCCAAACAAAATGTTGTCATTGTGTTAAAGCTCAATGTGTCACAAAATAAACAGGGGAAGACTAAATTTCCAAAACAGCTGCATTGTCCATCAAGAGCACATTTTGTTGGCTCCAATGGAGTTTAACATGTGACATTTGCTGGTAACCATAGAGATAAACATGCAAAATTATTGGTAACCACAGAGATAAACATGTTACATTTGTTGGTAGCCACAGAGATAAACATGTTACATTTTTTGGTAGCCACAGAGATAAACATGTTACATTTGTTGGTAGCCACAGAGATAAACACGGGGCATCTGTTGACTTCCTCTGAGTTAAACATGTAACACTTGCTAGTGACCTCAGAGATATATATACATATATATCACATTTGCTAATTTTCATTGTTAAAAATTTGAAATTTGTTGAATTGCAATGAGTTTATAATTTGACATTTTGTTGATTCCCAAGGAGTTAAAATGTGACATATTATTATTTCATGTTAAACATGTGACAATTTAGATTTCTATGGAGTTAACAAATGTTACATTTTTTTTTAAAACTTTCATGGAGTTGAAAATGTGACATTTGTTAATTTCCATGGAGTAAAACATTTGATATGGAGTTTGTTAGCTTCACTTTCTCTGAAGTTTAAATGCATCTATGTGTGGTAAAAAAAAGAATTTGAGGTAAAAAAAATTCAGAATTTTAGCTAACTATATCATAATAAACATAACATTTCTTGTAAAAGGGTTAAAGCCAAATTAATGAATTTAACTATGAAATTATGAAGTATAAAGAAAGGGAGACAATCCATACCTGATGGATAATATGGTACTCCTGCTTGGTGGGGATGACCAGGCATCATTCTACCAGCTTCTAATGCCCTAATATCACTGTCTGACTGTGGTGAGGAATTATTTGTACCCTACAAATACAAAACAATCAATGGAATAAAATAAATGTTAAGAGGCTATGAACATTGTATGGGGCATAATGAAATACTGTGAAAGAACTATTGTTCACGAGGTTCAAATTTTTTGAACAATGTCGACTGACATTTTATGACTTTTTACCAGTCCTACAGCGATATCTGTTTTGTCTGTAGGACTGATGCATTTGTTGAAGACTGCATTTGGACTGGTTGCCAATTTTTCAGGCTAGTCTTCAAGGGCTGTTTGCAGATTTTTTAGGCTAGTTTTCAAGGGCTGATATCTGATTTTTTGGGGTTTGATATTTTTTTAAGTTTAAATACTTACCGAAGATGATGGTGGACGACCTAATGAAATATTTGGCAAGGATGGTGAAAGATGGAGATCGTTTCCATGGTAACCAACAGATCTATATAATGATGCCATCTGGTAGCTACAACTGTCCTGTAAAATATAAGATATAAAGTTACTTATTATAATAAGTATTGTGTGAAACCTGTCTCCTCTGAATTCTAATATCCCATTATGTACATGTATTTCGTCATATAATATAATCTAACATATTTTTATGGTCTCATACAGTCAAAACGTCTTGCAGTTAAAAACAAAAGACCTCTTTGAAACTGAAACACTAACATTGAAATGTGTGATTGAAACATCTTTTATCCTAGTGGTCAAGGTTTACTTTTGCAAGCATCTTTCTTGTCTTGTTACTTAAGATTTATCAGCGACATGGAAAAGTATACTTCATTTGTTTCACATTGCCTACCTGCCCTTCAAAAAAGATTTTACTGTTCTCAATAATTTTTGTCAGGGAAAAATTTGTGGAAAGACGTCGTTTATCAGTGTGACTATTTGAACACAATTTCTTCAATCAAAATACAAAAATAACTCAGAAGACAATAGAATTCAAAGAATTTTTTAATTGCAGCCATTACAACTGAGCTCTGATGGAATTACATATTACATGAACACAGGTCACCACAGACGCCATAAAAGCACTAAACAGTAAAAGCTTTCAATTAATTTTATAACTACCATTACATTACAGTAGCCATAACATTTTCAGGAAAAATTCCATAAAAAGGGAAAACATCTCTGCGGGAGATGGCTAATTACCAGAAAAAAATTGTCACGATTGTGACCTCCCACAAAGACTTCCAATAATTCTTCCTTCACGATCAATCAACCGACCAATTATAAAAATAGAATTATTTAAGTTTTAAATTGAATATGATTCGATGATACTGTTTCAAATTATCGTCAGATCTTTGAGAGATCAATATTTCTATCACGATATCACCATAAATATATCATAATAGTCTTATTAAATATAATACCAAATAAAATATTGATTTCAAATGTGGCTTTTGTTTCCAATGCTTAATCAAACTTTTAAGGTTGACATTTTTGCATCTGGCTTCTTTCAATATGTTTTTGAAATTGGACAATCCTATTGTTCATATCAGTAAGTATGAACTTGCAAGGTATACCTTTGAAGTATGAAGAACAATGAAAATTAAGAAAATACCTGCCAACATGGCAGATGTGATATCATTGTAACAATATCATATCGGAAATCAAAAATTCTTGATATCATTGTATTCAATTTAACTGATGATGCAAAGTACACAGTAAGCATGATTTTCAATATAACAAGTGATATCATACCCAATTATCACCCGATTTCAGTAATGAAGGAGCCATCGACTGCTTGTTGCCATACAACAGCCTATTTTTCTATCTGTCTTATTGTACATATTTTTGAATTTATTATTCTTGTTGTCAGAATACTTAAGTTTGAAAAGCATTTGTCTTTTGGGCTTAATTTTTTTTTTCTATTTGACTAAGTAAGAAAAAACTCCGGCATTTAACAAAACAGGTTTTTACTTTATTAGTCTTGTAGACATATGGGTATGTCTGTTTGCTGTATTAGAAATTAGCATCTTGAGTGGTAAACCAAAATTCTTGGACTGACTGAAATGTTAAGTTAGACCAAATTTTTCCAACACCAAACTACATGAGCATGTTACCACCAGCCCAAAAAATTCTCAAAATGGAAAATTCTTTATTTTAGAGAGATGATTAATTTCTATATCTTTATTTAACAAAAAAATTATTTATCTTATATTATTTTTTCTTTTTGGTGCCATTTGGCCTTGATATACTTTCAGTTTTTAACACTTCAGCTATTGATTCAATCATTCACCAATTTTAAATTTCTTTACTTTTTTCATGTACTTTTAATCTCAATAGTACAGATAACTGCAAGTGATTTTTGTTTTTTGCTCCAATTTAAAATTGCTTTTGTTTGTATTCAATAAATTCTACTGCAATTACATGATCAAATTGTTATTAAAATATAAAACAACAAAATTTGAGTTTAGAAATTACGCAAAACCCCTCGCTGTTTTTTGGGATTATTACATCACAAGCAGCGATTTTGATGTTCAGATTACTATTCCTTATCTTTGTGAAAGAAAAAAATTTTCTCTTACGTCATTTGGTTAAAAGTATAAGATATTTTAATGGAATTTTTTCTTCATAGTTCAAAGATCGTTTGATAAATTTTAAATTGAGCATCATTAACCACATGCCCTCCAGCTTCAGATATTTAATTCAGTATCAATTCTAATTACCAATCAAAAATCAGGTAGATTTTCATCAAAAGATATCTGTATTATCAGAGATGAAATTGTGATTGATAGAAAAAAAGCGGAATCCACTACACTGGAAGTAGGTATTTAGTAAAAGAAACAAATATAATGGAGCAGCTTGAAAGCAAAAAAGCCGAAATCCGCGGATCCGCGGAAAAATTTCATCACTGTATTATAAAGTCATTGCAGATGCATTAGTAGTGTGGAAGAAAATAGTTTGGTTGGTCCATCAGAGCATAAAAAAAAAAAATTAGTATTACTTTTCTCAAATATTACAACGGTAACTTCGGAGAACCACAAATCAAGATAATGTTCAATGAGTTAGAGGAGCACAAATAATCTGAAGAGTATTAATAAGCAATCCCGAGGAAAAACCAGAACCAGGAATCTGTGAACTTCCCTCCTGTACTTCGAGGACTAGAATTTTAGTTCAGAAGTTAATGGCAAAGGTACCCCAACAGAAACCTAGAGTAGCAATGTTCGGATGATCGATTATAATCGATAATTGATTGATTTTCAGGTAAAATCGATAAATCGATTATAATTTTCAATAATTGATAATTGGATGCCAGCTAAATTTTGGAGAAAATTAAACATTTTTCTGTCTGATAATTCTAGAATGGATGATAAATAGTAATAAAATTGTTTATCAGAAGTGGAGTTCTCTGAATATAGAATACTGTTTAGAATTGTTCTCAAGCAACATGATAAATACATAGGCATTTTCAAATGGACAGTGAAAATTGATTATATGTTTGAATTTATTCAATATAACTGCACAGCAAACCTGGTTAAAACCAAACTCTATAAGCAATCAGAAGATAAGATAAACCAAACTCTATAATAAGATTCTATAAGATAATCAAATTTGAAGGGATATCCGATTATTCCGATTAATCGATTATGATTTTTGTATCCGATTCCCAACACTAACCTAAAGTGCTGTTGGGCCTATACAGCTCACTCTTTACAGAGCACAACATCATGCACAAACAGCCAATATGACACAGCAATCCCCAAAATAAGCTAAGGACAGAGCATTGTTTGAAGGAGAAACTAGTAAGTTTTATCAAAACCCGAGATATCATAGCTCTTCAAAAATATCAAGTTAGTTTTGTCGGTACCTAAGTATTGGCACATTCAGTCTTCAAGCAAAGGCATTGACCTATAATATAATAAAGTCAAGTCGTACCAAACACCTGTGATACAGAGACCTAAAATTAACAAGATTTTTTTTCTCTTTGATCTAAGTGACAGATGTCGTCAGTACCATTGTACTGAAAAAAAATTTGTGAAAAAAAAATCAGGTAATCACATTAAGTCAGTGTGATTTTGTCTTTGATACAGAACTTATCAGGGCTTGTATCATGGAGATCTTGTCATACATATCTATAATATCAGTGAAATCAAGTGAATATAATTAGAACTTTACATAAAATTGAAATTTGATGAAATTTCTATGATGACAATATGGTGTAAATATTACTTGCTGTGTATATTACTGTAGAAGAAGAAATGTTTGTGGGGTACTGATTTATAAATTTTCATTTATTTTTGTGGGTTAAAGTAAATCCCCCCAAATTTAATTATGTTCAAACAAACAGTTTAACTCATTTTTATTCCTTCTAAAAAGTGATTATACAGTATCTATTTTTTTAAAGAGAGGATATCCAAGAAAATATGAAAATAACTCAAAATTTCCTAGAATGAAAAACCCAATGAACCCAAGTAAACATAACATATATTATGTACTGTCTGCCAGGTGTGGATCAGCGAAACATAATGATACTAGAAACAATAAAGTAATTACAATTGTAATGAAATCAAGACTATTTATTACAATAATAATGACTTTTTAATGAGTCTCCTACATTATTCCTTCTCATATATCTCACCTATTTGCACCTGGCAGATAGTGATATGGGACTCATGAGACACAATATCAGTAACTATACATATGTACACAAGGAAACATGAGACCAGACCCCGGTAACTGGAGAAACAATCTTAGTGACTATACAAATGAGACAAACATGAAACTAACTACTCATTCCTATACACTAGAGACAAAATCTGAGTGAATACACATGATGCAAGATTGCCGCAAGATCCAAGTATCTACTTATCTTAAGACATAATTCCTCATGTTTTACAAAGGAAATATAAATGGGACAAAATCCCAATCTACTGTGAATGTACTGTAATTGTACTTTTTTTCGCGAGTACTTATATTCGGGGATTTCTGCCTACATACAAGTTCGCCAGTATTTATTTTAATTTTGCGGTATCATCATTAGACTTATGATTTATGTTACTAATTTCGCATATTTATACGTATTCACGGGCATTTATTTTCGGGGAAAAGTGTTGACCGCGAAATTTGTGAAAATAAGTACACAGCGAAAATAAGTACAATTACAGTATATGTTGTTTCCTAATTTCAGTTTCCTTCAGAAGAAATATTATATTCATTTGGATGATATATTTTCCTTATGGAACAACTGTTCTATAAAATAAATTCTGTATGTTTCATTCTTTTTCAACAAATATTATGAAGGAACAAATAGTACATGTTTAGAAACCACCAGAGAAGCAATATGCTTGAGACATAATCCCAGTATGAAAGTATCAGGCAAATTACCAATCCTAGTGACAAGACAAAAATATCTGCTTGAGACTTAATCCCAGCATGCAAGTATGAGATAAAATGACTGCATGAGAGGTAATCCCAGTATGCAAGTATGAGACAAATTACCAATCTTAGTAACGAGACAAACATGTTCTAATGGGAATCCCAGTATGCAAGTATGATACAAAATTACCAATCTTAGTCACAAGACAAACATGTTCTAATGGGAATCCCAGTATGCAGGTTTGAGACAAAATGACAAATTTTAGTTACAAGACAAACATGTTCTAATGGGAATCCCAGTATGCAAGTATGATACAAAATTACCAATCTTAGTCACAAGACAAACATGTCCCAATGGAAATCCAAGTATGCAAGTATGATAGAAAATGACCAATCTTAGTAACAAGACAAAAACATCCCATTGGGAATCCCAGTATGCAAGTTTGAGACAAAATGACCAATCTTAGTAACCAGACAAACATGTCTCTATGGAAATCTAAGTATTCAAGTATGAGGCAAAATTACCAATCTTAGTAACAAGACAAACATGTCCCAATGGAAATCCTAGTATGCAAGTATGATACAAAATGACCAATCTAAGTAACGATACAAAAATGTCCTAATGGGAAAACCCAGTATGAAAGGATGAGAAAAAATGACAAATTTTAGTTACAAGACTAAAACGTCACAATGGGAACCCCGTATGCAAGTAAGAGACAAAATGACCATTCTTAGTAACAAGACAAACATGTCCCATTGCGATTCCCAGTATGCAAGTATGATACAAAATTACCAATCTTAGTAACAGGTAAACATGTCCCATTGGGAATCCAAGTATGCAAGTATGATACAAAATTACCAATCTTAGTAACAGGTAAACATGTCCCAATGGAATTCCCAGTATGCAAGTATGATACAAAATTACTAATCCTATTAACAAGACAAACATGTCCAATTGGGATTCCCAGTATGCAAGTATGATACAAAATTACCAATCTTAGTAACAAGACAAACATGTACCATTGGAATTCCTAGTATGCAAGTAAGATACAAAATCACTAATCTTAGTAACAAGACAAACATGTCCCCTTGGAAATCCCAGTATGCAAGTATGATACAAAATTACCAATCTTAGTAACAGGCAAACATGTCCCATTGGGATTCCCATAATGCAAGTATGATACAAAATTACCCATCTTAGTAACAAGACAAACAAGTCCCATTGGGATTCCCAGTATGCAAGTATGATACAAAATTACCAATCTTAGTAACAAGACAAACATGTCCCAATGCAAAAAGACTTGTATTTACCACCCTTATTTTGACACATTTTGAGCGTAAAAGTAAATTATTTGGTTAAATACGGTAATACGAAAAAATTTGGTGGGTGTATCATTTCATTGATACATACAACATTACTACATGCAATCGACATCTGTAAAATTCCACATTGATTCTATGTCTATTACATACAGCTGGGCCAATCTTTTTACTGTATATATTTATTTGATAATTTATCAACCTATTATAAACTTAAATCATTTCAGAACATCTTGTTTGGCAAGCTTCCCTGCCACAAAAAAGTGTTTGTAACATGCCGTAACTGTGCCAAGGGAAGGGATGTTTATGGTTTGTAAATCAATAGGCAGATATAGTTCAACTTGTAAATTTTTGAATGAAATCGGAGGTAGAAATTGGTTATTTTATTTCAGGAGTGAATGAATATAGCAGATTGAAAGTGGCAAACTCAACTAGGAATTTGCTAAACAATTTGGCATAGGAAGTGAGTGACCTGAAAAAGTGATGATGCAAGTTACCAAAAGGGGAAAGAAAACAGCAATTTAGTATTAAACCCTTTATATTGTCAAATACCATAAGTAATGCTTTGTGAACAAACACTATAGAATTTCTTCTTTTAGAAAGATAAATGCAAAGCTCTGTTGTCTGTGAAAAACCATTATTTTGTGGCTTCTTGCTTGTTTTATCTTTGTTTTACCTCATGCCTACATAAATTGCCTTTAGTCTATTTGTCTGTCCTTCCGCTTGTGGCTTCGGTATTATGGTGCTTCGTTCATACCCTGTAGTCAAAAGTTGCGGGAGCATAAAACACAAAAAGCTATGCTTTAAATAAAAATCAAAGCCTGGAAATTTTTTTGCAATTTTAAAATCAATTCAATGTTATTAATGATTAATGTGCCCTGAATACCAAGAATGTCAATTTCAGTCATAAGGCAGTATATACATATATAAACTTAGTCAATATCTAGTTCGATTTAGCTTGAAAGTTAATTTCTTATGCCTTAGTCCTCTTTAACCCTATGAATGAATAAAATTATTCCATTCTAAATAAAACTGAATGTCATGATTTGAATTATAAATAGAAACAGATTGATTGGAGGGTAACGATCTAGTTTTAGGATGAACTCAAATTTTAATTAACTTCTAATTATTATTTTTTACTTTGTTCGATAAACAATCATTCCCGACACACAGAAGCCATTCAATATTCTCTTTCAAATATCTACTTTTTACTTGACATGAGGCTAAATAAAACTTCATTAAGATTTTATGAACAGAACTGTAGGTATTAATGAAATGTTTTAATTCATTCACTTTCCTTTTTACCCAAGCATGCTGTACTTAAGTTAATGACTTAAAGAGTTCATTTACGTACAATCTAGTGTAGTAAACAATTCTGATAAAAAAGTATATAGCTTAGCTGAGTTCTGTTACCATATTCAATACAATAATCGCCCATATCCTTCAAAGTGACCCAAAAAGCTCTGAGGAACAAAATACTGTAAATTCCCAGACTCTACATACTTTTTTCTTCTAATGCTATGTTCAACATAAAAATACAATCAAAGATTGACATTATAAAAATAAAATGGAATTTTTGATTGAAACTTTTATTTCTGAAGTTCATATATTGGGATCTTGAATACTAACTATATTATTTCTTTTGGGTCTGTAAAATGAAGAACATTGGTCAGTTATCACCTACCACTCAAAAGATATACCAATTTTTCGAAAAAAAATTCCTAAAATGCTGAGGTGAAGGTCAAGGACACGAGGTAGAATATTAATTTACCGTCTGAAAGGTTTTACTATATGCATATGCAAATTATGAAAGCCATATCCCTTTACATTCAAAAGTTATACAAAATGTGAAATGTTTTGTAGACAGACAGACCAAAACTTTGTGCCCCGAAACTTTAATTCTTTGGGCATAACAAAACAATAGAACTGATACCAGTCCCCATTGAAATAACAAACATAGTGTCCAATGAGAAAACAAAACTAATATCCAACGAAAAACCAAAACAAGTGTCCAATGAAATTCTGAAATAACAGATCTGGTACCAAATCAAATGACAAAACTGGTGTCCAATAATATTGACTGAATTCTTGGTAAGCAAATATATGTTTCAAAGTAATTATAAGCTTGATTGAAGAACATGACCATCCTCCTGTAAAGGCATCTTTCCTAATATAAATATTTTCTTTAATCACTATAATGTTTCAGAATAACTTATTATACCACTGGAAGTCAAAAACAAAGAAAACTTTGAAGAAATCCCAATTTAGATTTATTGCGTTTAACTACAAAGTTTTCATCGGAAGTATGAAGAACAAATTACAACATAAACTGCTCAAATTTCCTTATTAAACTAAAAAAAAATTCTGATTATTGTATTGATTATAAAGTTATATTGGGGACTTTATCAAATTAAAGATCTATATAAAGGTATCTGCTATCATTAATTTTAATTATTATCTCTAGGATGTTATTTATAACTTAATAGTCTTAAATAAACAGTCTTTTAAAGACAAGAATTTTAATTTACTGAGTAATAATTCTGGTTGCTAATTTTAGAACAGACTGATGTCTCATCAATTATGTTTGAGACAAAAATATGGGGGAAAGCAAATCAGTATAACAGTATTGCATGCAATACATAAAACCCCTTCCCTACTTTTTTTCTTCTTCATAATTTCAAAGTTTCAAGGTACATAACTCAACAACCACTAAAATCTCTCAGAAACCAAAATTGTAAAACTGCCCCACGTTTTGTCACCAAAAACCTATAAACCAAGTTTAATGACATTAGACTGTTAGTAATAGGGACCTATGGGCTGAAAAAAAAACCAGATAACTGAGTTGACACACAACAGAGGGCATCACATAATCTGTACACTTCTTGTGGTAGGTTCATAAAAACTTTACTGTATACATGAATAGGAATTGTGGAGCCAAATAAACTAACTAAGGACATAATTTTGCATGAAAGAGATACTCTTTATGGCCTAGTTTTACACACATGAAGCTATTTTTGAAACACCCTTCTCAAAACAGTTTGCCTTCCCAGGGTCAAAGAGAAATTTTCGGCATTACCAAAATGATGCTCATTTTAGTGAGCAGCTTTCTATGGCCTTAAGACATTATCCTTAGTAAAACAGGCCAGTCCCACTTACTTTGTATGCCCAATGAGACCAAAATTGTAAAACTGCCCCACATTTTGTCACCAAAAACCTATAAACCAAGTTTAATGACATTAGACTGTTAGTAATAGGGACCTATGGGCTGAAAAAAACCCAGATAACTGAGTTGACACAGAACAGAGGGCATCACATAATCTGTACACTTCTTGTGGTAGGTTTCATTAAAACTTTACAATATACATCAATAGAAAATGTGGAGCCAAAAAACTAACTAAGGACATAACTTTGCATGAAAGAGATACTCCATATGGCCTAGTTTTACACACATGAAGCTATTTTTTTGAAACGGTCCCTTCTCAAAACAGTTTACCTTCCCAGGGTCGAAGAGAAATTTTCAGCATTACCAAAATGATGCTCATTTTAGTGAGCAGCTTTCTTTGGCCTCCAGACATTATCCTTAGTAAATCAGGCCAGTCCTACTTCCTTTGTATGCCCCTTAATTACATCTACCAGTATTTCTATATAGTAAATTACAAGTATTATTTTCTATGAATAAGAATTACTGGAGTGCATATAAATGTATTTTGGATTTAGACAGAGTCAGTTCCTACAGAGATCTACTACTTTTGATTCATATTCTTTACTAAGCATGCAGTATATCTGAATGATGGGTTCATGTGGGTGGCAAATTTTAGCAAGAGCATTGACTAATTCTGCTTATTTTCTGCTAAAAGTAGCAAAGTCTCAATAATGGGTTCATGTACCTTTCTTAGCACTAAATAAACAGCTAAGATAAATGGCTAGAAACTATAAATTGGCAATGTTTAAACATTAGTATATTCTTACATATGTTATTCTAAAGAATGAAAATATAATGCTTTGCACCAATATTGTATCCACCATTTCTGACAAGCAGGAATTTTCATTATCTCTTAAACTATTTTTATTTATACTTAAATACCAGTTTTTCCAATGAAGTTTGATATATTCAGAAACTAGTTCCCCAAAATAGATCTGGCCACTAAAATTAATTGCTTCACAGCAGAAAAAAATGATATTAATTATAATTTCAGATAAAAATAGACACCAGATTCCATGTTCTTGTCAGTAATTCCTCGCCAAATTGTGAAAAACAGTTGAAGCAAGGCAAGCAAAATTAATTTTAAATAGAATTGATAGGTCTATGAACTACAAAAACAAGGACGACCAAAATAAACACAAGATGTTCGTTTTCATTCAATTGTTGAAAGAAACATATCTTAGATTTGTTTGAGGTGTTGTCTATATAATTTGGTAAACAAACTCTATTTCTAGCACAAAAAGCCAAAAATATCTCAGTCATTATCAACAGATATATAAGAAAAATAGTATCAATTCCCTCCTAAAATGTGCGGAATTTTATCAAGGAATGTGTTTTGATACTTTTTGTCTTTCTTGTTTTTATATTTTTTATCATAACAAATATATTTTAGAACATTTCACTTTTATACAAATAATTCATAAATGTCACCATTTACATATATGTGCCTAATTCTCAGTAACTCAAAATATAATGATGAATCTTTTACATAAATTCAAAAGTAATTTCTTTCAAATTCAGTTTTGTTTAAACTTATATCCTTCATTCTCAATATCTGTCTCATTTTAAAAACAGTCACATTGAAGTCAAATATAGGCTTTTCTATTTTTATTTCTGGACACAGCAAGACTGGAAGAATGTGCAAGAAAAGTCATGCCATTGCGAGATGAATTTAATTTGAGGATGAATTTAATTTTTTCTTAACATGTCCAATTACTTCTCTCCAAGAAGTCATGTATTGAATAAATTAATACTTTAACATTTGATAAACTTTTATTTTTATCATATTAGGAATAAAATATTTTGGCATAAGTCAAAGACTTTATAATAAGATAAGGTGGTTGAAATTCCTGAAATTAAAACTGTGCAATGTTTTATGTTGTTTATGTCATACATGCAAATATGCTTGTAATTTGCTTGACCCATATGTGCATATCAAATTTTTATTTATGATAGCCCATAAAATATTGCATAAATCAAACTGTCTGTTATGTAAATATACTACATGTCTAATGGATGTACATGTCATGGAGGTGTAGATTTATATTTTTGTTAATTAACTAATTATCATGATATCATTGTCACTTAACTAATCTATTCTGATATAGCAGGTTCTTCTGGGGGTCTATAGGGGGATCTCAATGT
>MJUU01054102.1:36520-49985 GCA_002080025.1 Modiolus philippinarum | reverse complement strand
ACAATAATCATATTCTGTCATGCTGATCTGCATATTGTGTCCATTTCATCAAAATCCTTCAACTGCTGGTTTGAGTTGTTGGGCTTATGAAGTAAGTGCTGCTGGGACAGACAGACAAGGGGGCCTATATATCACCATCCCAAAAACTTAGTGTATGAAAGATATGAGAAAGCAAAATCTGTGAAGAGAAATCCATAGTACACAATGTGAATAACACTCTGGCAACATGGTGTTTTAAGAACTCAAAATTAAGTAACAGTAGTCAGGTCACTGTCAGATTCTGTGATGTCTGTTGTGTGGTTAACACTATATTCCAAGTTTTTACATATTTTTATGTACTAAATTTTATCTCCAAATTACGCTTCTCTACAGATAACAAACAAAAACATCAAGGTTATCTTCTGAGTATATA
Organism: Modiolus philippinarum; assembly: GCA_002080025.1. Lineage (NCBI taxonomy): Eukaryota > Metazoa > Mollusca > Bivalvia > Mytilida > Modiolidae > Modiolus > Modiolus philippinarum. The sequence continues at coordinate 49,573 of MJUU01054102.1, read as the reverse complement.
TTTTGTATTAATTCTGCAAATGATTTTTTTAAAGTAACATAAAATATGAAATCTGAATCTTGATTAGTCTAAAGATTTACCAGAATTACCAAAAATTATCATGCACAAGTTTAAAACAGCTACTTTCTATTCCCTATCACTTGTGGATGAAAACACAAATAAATAAGACAATGTTTCAGTATATAAAGGGTAAAACTTAAATTCTTATGCATTCAAATTTGTAACACAAATTCAGACTGGATGATAAAAGAAATTTCCAGAGGTAAAATCAACGATTTAAAGTCAGAACATAGCACAATGTCATGCCAGACACAAATCAGGCTTCTAGTTATTTCAGGTGTTTTTTGGTACTTTCATTAGAATGCAGTTGTCTGTATTGTATTTTAAGATTTTTGAGAGTAAATTAATACTGTATCAAATATCTGTATTCAATAAGCTAACAAGTCACTTGGAACAGTAAAATCTTTGATTAAACCTTCCAGATTATAAAATATAACATGTTCATCTGAGAAATTCATAATAAAGTATTGTCCATCACTTTGGAATCACTTGAAAGCAGCTAATGATGCACAATATATCAAATCACTTTGTATTATGAAAATATCTGAACATCTGAACGGGTCACATTGAAGTACTGCAATAACCATATGAAAACAAGGCCTTGAAACACATATTATCTTCATGATACCCGAAAACTGCTTTCAGTAAAAAAAAAAATTTTAATGTTAATATACAACACCAGCAAAACATGTACTACCGAGATAAAACACTCTTAGTATTAAAACAGCATGATGCAGTATCAACAACACCAAAATACACATACCTGTTTTACGTAACGGAAAATCATCTCGATCATATTTTCCAAGAAGGTGGGGACCAAAAGGCGGAGATAATCCCGACTGTGGTGGTGAATTCTGTTCAACCCTAAAATGGAGGAAAAAGTAAAGTCCGAATTAATAATAATAAGAATAATAATAATAATAGTAAAAGCTTTATTTAAAAAGGGTTACACAGTTAGTACAAACTAATCTTCCCTGAGGCCCTCAATAACAATATTGAATACACACAAGATAATGCATACTACAATTAAAGAGTACATTGTGATATCAGATACAAAATGTTATAAAAATACAAATTTATTCAGCTGGTACAATTTGTTTGTTGAGCAAGTAGCATTTTAGCTTATTTTTAAAAACCACAATATTCTTAGAATTTCGCACTGAGCCTGGTAGAGTGTTCCATGTAGAAGGTCCAGAAAAACTAAATGATTTTTTAAAAAGTTCTGTCTTAGTTTTTGGTACACATAAATCACCACTAATAACATTTCTTAATTGATATGGATTACTCTGAGAGATGTACCTAATCTTGTTGATTAAATAAGAAGGTGCATCATCATTTAAACATTTTAAAATCAAAACGCATCTGTGATATATAATCCTGTTATCTACTGTCATCCAACCAAGTGTGTTAAACAGTGAAGCAGAAGGAGCTAAAAAAATCTTTATCTAGAATAAGTCTTGCAGCCCTTTTTTGTAATTTAACAATACGGTTAAAATATTCACTGCTGCAGCTTCCCCAAATTATTATACAATAATCAATTAATGGAAGAATATAACCAGAGTAAAAAAGTTTTCTTGATTCTTGATTTAAATATTTCTTAATTTTTGAGAGAAGATAGATACGACTAGCAATTTTTGAACATACATGGTCTACCTGATGTAACCAGCTCAGATGCGAATCAAGTTTTACTCCCAAACATTTCTCACAGTCAGAAATTTGCAAAGTCTGTGAGTTTATGGTAAATGAAGGTTCAACAGATTGTGAAGAAACTTTTTGTCTTGTTCCTATTACCATACATTTTGTTTTATTAGTATTTACAAACATATTATTGCTCTCACACCATTTTTCTATTTCGTTCAGATCTTGTTGTATCTTGCATTGTAATTCAATAATGCCAGCTGCATGTATAGTAGAGTCATCAGCATATAAATCAGTTGTACAGTTTCTTATATGTAATGGCAAGTCATTTATATACAAAATAAATAAAAGAGGTCCTAGTATTGACCCTTGTGGCACACCAAATTCAACAGATACAGTTAAACCTGTCTATAGTGACCTTTCAAGGGACAAAGATAAATAAGGTCATTATAGACAGGTGGTCTTTATATACAGGTCCAAGCCATCCTCAGGATTGATGCATCAACTCCCTTAATGAATTGTTTTTAAAGTCATTAGCAATAGCAAGTGCTAGCTCCTTGAGCATTGGACATGTATAATTTTAAATTCGTCGCTTTGTAGCATCTTTAAACTATTCCACACAAAGAACGTTTTTGTCTTCATTCCCGGTGATGCGTCTCTAAGTTTTTGCGATTCAGGGTCATTTTTTCAAAGTCATATAACACCTCTGTCAGCCTTTCTTTTACATAAATTCTGTATCTGGGTCTTCCAACCCCAAAATTTCTGTCACTTTCCAACGTATTAATGTGTTATCGCTTCCACTTTTGAATTTAAAACGCCATTTTTTTAATTCGATTTTTCTTAGCAATGATGTAAACATTAATCACTCAGGAATGAAAACTATTTTTATCTCATTGATTCTCATTGGCCAATTCCGAAATCTAGTTTACATACCATGAAATCTCGATGTTAACAATATCAGTTGATTGAAATCTCGCTAGAAAACGTATCAGACGAGAACGAAAAAAAGTCAACATCCGGTTTTTGTGGAGCATCGAAAGTCGCTATGTACAGGATTTCAGAGTCGTGCGGACGGTTTTTTACAGTCGTAAGTCGCGTTAGACAGGTTGTCGTTATAGAGAGGTAATTTTCTCGGGAGGGATGAAAAAGGTTGCTATGACCAATTTGTCGTTATAGACAGGGAGTCGCTAGTACAGGTTCGACTGTAATTTTTCAGATTTAATATTTCCAATTTGAACTTGCTGGGTTCTATCAGGTAAATAAGACTTAAAAAATGTTACTGATTTATCATTACAGCCATATATTGCAAATTTTTACACAGAATATCATGATCTACAACATCAAAAGCTTTCCTTAGATCTAAAAAGATGGCTTCATTTAAATTACCATTATTCATTTCCTCCAAACACATTGAATTTCATGCAAAAAATAATAATGGTGTGATACTGTAAACGTGGTTATTTTCGCGAGGGGTTAATTTCGCTAAGTGTCATACCAAAACCTTTCGCATGGTTAAAATATGTGCGTATCTTCAAATTTTGATAGTAAAACGTTTGTTATTAAAAGTATTCGCATGGGGGGTAATATTCATGTTAAATTCAAAAAAGCGAAATAAGCAAAAATAACCCCCACGTGAAAAATTCCACGTTTACAATAGATGATTTATGACTCTGTGCAAGATATTTTTAATGCTTTACCACAAAAACTTTATTGACATAAACTTTGATAGCTGTATCTTTGTTCACAAAAATGACATACATATGGTTGCATGTAGCATATGAACATTACACAAACTAAATTCTGACTATCCAGAACTTATAAAATGTAACATTTCCTTTTAGACGCCCTTCCACAGGTTGCATCTTTTATCTTATTATTGCAATCTTAACTTTGCACAATAAGTAGTTGATACATCAACAAATTCCTCCAAAAATTTCTAAAGTGGACCAATGCCTGTTTTGTCTACATTTGTTGGATTCTCAGTGTTTTCGGTTATCCCTTTTTTTACCTAAGAAAGGTTAATTTGGGTTTATATGTACCTTTGTTATTTTTATGCATGAGTATAGGTAACCAAGAAAATAAATTCACAAATTAATTTATTGTTCTATACTTGAATCTAAGATGACCTGTAGAACTCATTACTTCAAAAATCATATAAAAAACATCTGGATGATACAAAATATATAAAATACAAACCAATTATGGAATGGAGGGGAATTTCTGGCTGCTGCTTCTCTGTGTTTCTTGGTTAATACAAACTCTTGCAAACGTAGCTTTACCTCTGAAGAAGCAACAGCACCTGGAATAAAGAAGTTATATATACTGATTAAAGCTGAGTATCGTGAGGAATCTCACAATACAATACGTATCTTAATAGCTGGATGCAATACAACACTATCATGATATGTATCGTGATATTTTAAATCTTGTTTTCATGACATAAATTCAGCAGATATCAAGACAATGACTTGCATTGTACAATTGCTTTAATATCTGAGACATGTATCTGTCACAATTGTAATTAAATATTAGTATATCAATCTATATGCTGTGGGAGCATTCACAATGAAGATTTTGTTAACATGTACGACTTCCACCATAATTGGCACCAATAAAATGTAGATGGGATTGGATGTGAATGTATTAAACAACGCTGTTTTTGGTATGGCGGTTCTGAACCAACGATACCGGAATCGTCATCACTTTGGATTGATATAATTGATTCATCCAAGGATCGTTACCCCTCTAATACTGATACAAAACATACAAGCATAAATTTGAGAATTTCACCTATCAATACATCACTGGTGTGCAGTATTACCAGTAAATATTGGTGTTATTTCCTGATGATTCTTACCTCAGCCCAGAAGTACCTACATTTTTGCTATTTTAAGACATATTTTCGAGCTACCCAATTCAGCTGAACATCTCAAAAATACAGTGGATTACATGTTATGTTATTGATTTTTGGGCAGGAACAGTCATTTGACAGGTTTTCCTTTGTGACGTCATAATTGATTGTCTTATATGAAACATCATATTTCATCCCCGTTACCACAGATTACTTCCCTTTTCCCAAAAAACTAATGTCTATTCTTGAAACTTAGTATTGTATCTATTAAAATTCCCATTCTAATAAATGTTTGCTAATTAATTAAAATAACATTTTCACTTATAAGTCACGGTCTCCTTATTTAGAATAAGACAAGTAACTACAGAAATGAAGACAGTGCTATGTTTTTTAAAATGTAGTCAGTTTTACATTTGGCCTGCTGTACTTAAAAAACTGTTGTATAATGTAGTATTTGAATTTTTTTAAAACTGAACTCCATCATATACTTAAATGGAGCAATAATTAAACAGCTGAATTATTGTATAATATAGTATTCTAAGTATTTATTGAACAAAGCTCCATAACCAATGTCACATTAAACATGTTAAATTCTCAATTGGAGTAATATATAAATAGATATACTTCAAAGTTAATACTGTGAATTGTGCACTTTTCTGAGATTGGGTGTGGATTATTTGATATGGGATAAATTTCACATTTAGTACAATCAGATATATATATATACATGTATAATTGTTTACTCAAGAAACTTTGAAGTGTACTTCAACTGATATATAAAAACCAGGTACTTACGGGCAAAACACTTTCTTTCATATTCGTTTGATTTTATGCAAATGATTTTAAAGGAACAAACAATTGACAAACAAAATGCATGGGTGCTTCATGGTACTTATGTGTCGACTGCATTATATATTATTAAAGAATTTCTGAATCTGACATAAAATGACCAAATCCAATTACCGTATAGCGGGTAATTTTCATGGTTGCCAAATTTCTCGATTTGTTGTCCGAAGAAGGGTATTAAATTTTAGCTGTCATCAATTTTCGCGAATACAAACTGGTGTAAAGGAAAAACATGTATAAAGGTATACTGACTTTAATTTCGCGCTTCCAGAAACCTCGGGAATATAGTGAAAATTAGAACCTCGCGAAAATTACCCGCTAACAGTAGAGCAAGGAAAAGCAAAAAAATTAAAATAGAGAGAATCAAGGTACCAGTATATGATGCAATCTAAAATACAAATGTACTGAAGAATTACTGCAAGTATGAACAAAATTGAAGATGGATGAAAATCATTTGTGATCAATGTAAATTTTAGCACCAGTCTCAAAATCTCAAGACTGCAACCAAATGCCCCCATTTTCTGTTGCAAAAAATTTCAAACTACTAAAAATAAAAGTATTTCAGTTCTAATTTACCAATGCATCTAAAACCATTGAATCAATGTACATAATTGAAAAATAAACCCATCAATTTCTAAGGAATATTCATCAAAGTCTCTACTCAAAGGATTGTTGAAATAAAATCCCCCTCAAAATAGAACATTAATGACTTATCAATACCGGTAAATAAAACAGATGCATTATTTTGCGAATCCTCTTATTCTTAAGGACAAATCTTTTACAAGTTATACCCAATCAATATCTAACGTCTATTTTGGTCTTCGGAGAAAGGTCGTAGTGTCAGCCATATTAACTGTGATACAATCTATTTTTGTTCAATTTCAATCATGATTTTTTATAGTACATTGCATATGGTTCCCTTCATCAAATTCGTAATAACTGACTGGTATAAACATTTTACTATGCAAATTAGACATGTCCTCTGAATAAACAACAAAACGACAAGTCCCCTAAATAAATAAGAAATAAATAGAGACTAAAACGGAAAATTCCAATCAAAAATTACCATTATCTATAACTTGATATAAATAAAAATCATGCATGATAAGACACGGTCCTTTTAATGAACAAAACATGAAGATCCCAAAATCAATATTACTCAAATAGCAACTAGAATAGCATATATCAATCAAAATTGCCATCATTATCTATGTATAAACAAAAATATTATGCAAATTAGACAAAATTCTGTAAACAAACAAAAACATCAAAACATCCAATTAGATATTACTAAAATAGCGACCAAAATAGCATACATCAATCAAAATCGCCTTCACTAACAGTATGTCCAAATAAATCTTAATTTCTTTTTAGTCCTTCGGCATTTATTTTGGAAAGAGAAGAAGCTATGTGATAAAGAGAGCCTTGTACAAATATACTGATGTAATAGGGCATAGGGGCAGGAACTAATATAACTTTACTAGGATTTTTTTCATCTACCTTTCACCTGCAAAACATTTCCTAAATATTTCATTTGTTTGTTTGTTTGCATGGGATTTGATGCCACTTTCAGCCATATTTCAGCTACATCTTTATGGTCTGTTTGAGTGGTAGAGGGAGCTGTAGTACCAGTGTTTTTGGATTTTTTCTAACTTGAGGGTCATCATGACCCTCTGATGTATATTTTGAGGGTCAGATGAAATTNTAAAACCTCTGTTTACGTGTGTGCCAAGATACATCATACTAAAATTTCATAATGATCCATCCACTAGAAGCAAAGTTACGCTGTCCACAGACGCCGACGACGACGCCAGCACCATACCAATATACGACCGCAAAATTTTTGCGGTCGTATAAAAAGTCACATTTGAAAACCTTGTGAACCTGTACCAAAACGTATAATGACATGTACGGTACCATATGACACCATGAATTCATTTTGTACTTATATAATACAAAATTTACATTTCATGCTTTAATTGTCGAAGAGCAACCACCTGTGTTAAGCCAACCAACCTTTTAACCTTCTGCACCTTCGAATCTTCATTGCTGTTTTCGTCGGATCCAGATATTATACCCTCATTATTTTGATTAGGTTTCGTAGGCTTCGTACTCGTAGCACTAAACCCGAAGATTAGCAAGATAACCACGCATCATAATTGCACAGCCTTATTACTTACTGTTAAATGTAACGTAAAAGTCTGATAGTTATTATCTATATTTAGAAAATTGAAACACTCAAAACAAATCTACTTTCACTTTGAATATTGTCGGAATTCGGAATTAGTTCAGTGTTCAGTTTTGTAATAGCGTTACTTACTTTAAGTGGTGTCTAATTTCTGATTTTACTGCATCAGTATGCCCCTCAAAGCAATTTTTGGGGGAGCCAAATCATTTTTTTAATGCTTAAAGTACCCAGAGATTTGCTTTAACGGAAACACTGAGTACCTTATCACCTATGGTTACAAGTCAACCTTTTTGTGATTAACAAGATAGGGCACAATTTGACAACCCAAAGGTAACTGGCTAAAGTGATTGTATAGGTAAACTTACTACCTTAACAACTTATTTCAGCCCTTATTTCTTTTGTATGACCTTCAATTTTACAAAAAAAAAACATCAATTCATTCTACTCACTTTCTTCATTTTTAGTTTTATTTTTCAATTGTTCTAAACGTTCTTTTTCCATTCTTTCTTTTTCCAGTCTATGTCGTTCCTGTAATTTCTGCTGTTCCTGTAGGAATTCCTGTTGTTTCTGTAACAATGCCAGATGCTGAAAATACAATTCACAACTTAGACATGTTTAAATTCAAAAGGACACAACTCTGACCCAAGAAATGATTTTTTTTTTCAATGGTTCACATCATGTCAAATCATTGGCAATTAATCTTAATTTCATAAGTATACAAAGAATAATTACCAAGATAAATGCTGCTTTTTGATATTTTTTCCTGTACATTCTGTTTAAAATTTTCATTTTAAAATGTAAATTAAGAACAAACTTTAGCTCTGGCTCTAGAAAACAAAAACAATCATATTCTTTGTTCAAAATTTTCAATTCTGGAAGGACCAAGATCTATAAATGGTATAAGTAATGAAGAAATCAGTGTTTATATTAGTAGCTGCCTTAAATATTTTTCCCCAAACATACCAGCATACAAGGAATTATTATTGGCAATAGTGTACTTTAAATTGTAATTTACAACACAGCAATGTAAATATCCTTTTAACAAACTCAAATTAAACAATTTGAAATTGGTTTGTTTTCCTGTTGTTGATGTCATATTTTAATCATCAAATTTCTAAAAATACAACAAATACCACCGTATTCGGCACGTTACTATAAATCTACAACGATCGATTTCTCTAAAAACACTTCAGTAAAGACGCTATTGCTTCTACTGATTTAATTTGGTCCTGTCAATCAAAATGGCAATTTTTCTACAAGGAATATTACTATTTATAGCAACAGCGTACAATAATAGATTACCATCAATTTGGGATGCTGTACAAAATCAATTAGATGATAAAAATATAGAAACATCTTCTACCAATACAAGTCAAACTAATGTTTTAATGCCTTCGGTGACGATATTTTTAACCAAAGAGCTATTGATCCTTAAGAAGCGAAGTCTAATTATGCTATATTTGGAAAGAAATCGTGGCAAACAATAGGAAGCGAAGGCTTGCTAACAAGTTTTATTTTGCTATCACATCAGGACATTTTCCGAATAAAATAATTAATTTCTTTCGCCTACTATGTCCGTGAGATTAGTCAACAGATTCCATCTAAAACATTAAACAAATAGCACTATGAAGAGAATTTAAACATCTTTTCAAAGGATATTTAAAGGTGGTGAGAAAAACAACTTCAGTAGGTCAGTAAAAAACCCTAATACCGTTCTTGTTGGCAAAAGGGAACCAATTCCTGCTACTGTTTTTGTAAGAAGGTAAATGTTCCCAATATTGTTCTTGTAGGGAAATAATAACTGTTTCCTACCCCCCTTATAGTGTTCTTGTTGGGAAATGATGGTTTATCCTCAGAAGTGTTTACTGAGATTTTTTTTTTGAGAAATCACATCTGATTCATCATACTAACCTGTTGTACTTTGATGTGTTCTTGTAACTGTTTCTAATGTTCCTGTACTAAGTGCTGCTGTCATTCCTATTCAATATGACATGAACACTTTACTGTTCATACTAACCTGTTGTACTTTGATGTGTTCCTGTTACTGTTTCTCATATTCCTGTACTAACTGCTGTACCTATTCAATATGACATGAACACTTTACTGTTCGTACCAACCTGTTGTACTTTGATGTGTTCCTGTAACTGTTTCTCATGTTCCTTTGCTAACAGCTGTTCCTATTCAATATGACATGAACACTTTACTGCCTTAATACACGTCCATACAAACCTGTTGAACTTTGATGTGTTCCTGTAACTGTTTCTCATGTTCCTGTGCTAACTGCTGCTGTTGTTGTCTGAACTGTTGTAGAAGAAGCTGTTGCTGGAATTCTTGTTGCTGCTTTAATGAGGCGATTTGCTGTTGCATCTGTGGGTCATTATTATACATACTGGCCTGTGGATGTCTACGTTCCAAAATGGGTGATGCTAGTGGGGACTGATTGATATCTGAAATAAATAAGAAAATTGATTACTGTAACGGCTAAAATTTTAAGGAAATCGTAACATATTTAAATCTACTTGAAACTCCCTTGGGACTTAAACTATGTGCACAATGAGCAGATTTATTGGTAAAAATTCTTTTAACTTTTGGCTAAGAGACTACATATCCGCAACAGAGTTGCAAGTCTGGCAGTCTGATATGTCCTTGGTAAAACCTTGTATAAGATATCATTTTTGCTTTTCTTTAGTTTTCAGTTAACTTGGGATTCAGTCATGACAGGATACACTGTATACAGGTGTCTCTGTAATAACCAAATTAACCTTTGGTAAAATCATGTTTCATAAATCACTGGTTATCATTACAATACCTTACGGTTATACATATCACTGTTTCTCATGTTCCTAAATACAAAACACTAGCAATATATTGAAGTTAATGACCAGGTATACATTTCCCTGTATCATCTCTGGTAACACAGAATTATTTACAGTTCATTCCTAATTTAATCTATTTGGTATTATTCTCAGTTCTATCTAATCATAAGCCTGGATCAACTCTGGGTCAGTATTTTGTAGGACAATGTCTTTCAATTTTGAAGTTATGCCCCTTTGCTTCCTACAACACAACAAGGATGGAATAAATAAGGGGCCTCTATGGGGGTCCCTTTCCCCGAAATCACATAAATTTTTTCTCAACTTTCCCGTTTCCCGGGTGGTTCCTGCTTCATGCACGACATCTTTTCCAATTTTCACATGCACTTTTTTGGCACAATCCCAATTCCCGCTAGCTAAAAAAGGGAAATCCACTTTGTGTGTATACCCCATCGAGACTCACAATAAGACTACAGTAACTGTTAGTCAAATAAAGAGTGCATTTCTTTCTGCCAGTAATTTGTCAATGATGAGCGTCGTTTAGTTAATGTAAACTGGTAGAATGAAATGCATCGTTTAATAACCTTCTAAGAGCTGTAGTTAAGAGATAAAAATAATTGTACACATACTAGGTAATCACCTCGTTTCCTTTGAAAATAGTAAATTAAACGACAGACGCAGAAAGAAATGTGTCGTTTACAATCTAAAATCGAAACATTCCACAACTACGCGACTATTTTGCGTTTACATCGTTTACCTCAACGATGTCAACTTTGACTCTAAAATGGCAGAAAGAAATGGATTAAACGACTACACACGTAGTCGTTTACATCGTTTAGGACAGAAAACTAGAGGCTCAGAGACTGAGCCTGTATCGCTCACCTGACAAAACGCTTCTATGCCATATGACCAAAAATGGTCATGCTTTTTACCAATGGGGCAGGGTGTTTAGGTATGTTCTCAATTAGCACCCGTGTGTTTTGTCTGATCCTANGTTCTTCTGGACTGTAGAAAAAAAACCCACTGAAATACACTAATTAAAGCACTAGAAAAATGGTAGGTATTGTTCATTTGGTTTACATTTTATCTTTGAATGGCAACTATTTATGCCCCTGCTCAATGAACCCTGAATCAATAATATTAGCAAGTGCAAATTTAAGTGAATGTGGACACTATACAGGTGTGGACACAGTACAAGTCTGGACAAAGTACAAGAATGGACAGGATGAAATACTTCCCCCTTTTTTTCATGAAAATAAAAAAAAAATGAATTATTTCCCTTTCAAAATTTCAAACAGCAATCACATCTCCATACCCAGACGAAATGATGACCATGGTTGACCATGGTCACCATGGTATTTTATGGTCAATGATGGTTGACCATGAACTATCATGGTCAGCAATGATTGACCATGATCTTGCCCATTGTCGACCATGAGTTTGACCATGGTCAACCATGGTCACAGCTAATCAGCATGGTCAACCATGGTCAACCAAGATCTTACCATGGTTGACCATGGTCAAAAAGAATTGATCATGGTTAACCATGGTCAAAAAGAATTGATCATGGTTGACCATGGTCATCTAAGAACTGACCATGGTTGACCATAGTCAAATACTTATGAGGGTATAACCCCTCTACCCACTCGAGTCCAGAGTACACCCAAAATTTGAGATGAAGTCCAATGCATGTCTATTTTTAAATTTTTTTTTTTTGAAATTTGAAGTACAAGTCAAAAATGCAATTACTGTTGAGTCTGTGGAGTCCATGGACTCCAGTGGTCAAGTCCAAAATACACCCAAAATGAGGCCAAAGTCCTAAATTGGGGTGGGGGGTTATAGCCTCACTTATTTGATCAAGTTTAAGAATGGTCAACCAGGAACTGGCAATGGTCATGTAGTGTTTATAGTGTGATATAATTTTTTTATAGCCTTTTCATTGATTTAAGGAAACAACAGGGACTCACATTTTTAAAAGAATTTAAAAGTCACACTTTTTTGGAGCAGAAGATATTGCAACATTTATTAGCTCCCTTCCCAAAATACTGTGTTTTTTGGATTTCATATAAAAATTCACATAATTGGTGAATAATCTTCACTTTATTATATAATAGCATATCAAACTATCAGATTCATGGATAAAATACTTGTAATATCTTATTTCATTTTATCAAATACCGTATTCGACCCAATAAGCGCCCAGGGCGCTTAGAAAATTCAAAAACGGGGGCGCTTAATTGAATCGGCAAAACCGGAATTTATGCATGTCCGCTACCGTCATTATTTTTGAGTTCTATAATGCGTCTTTAACTTCCGGTTGTTTAAATCGTGGTGAAACGAGAAAGTAACAGTAATTAATCACGCGAATTCGGCATAAATAAATAGATATCGTTACTCAGGAGTCGTGGGAGGTATATAAACATTCTGTTTCTTAAAATTACGGCGATAATATACCCGCTTAAAACTCAAACATCGGCAAAGAAACGTAAGTAAATTTTGGCAGTTTGGGAGTTTTGAGGGGGCGCTTGTGCATTTTGACTTTGAAAAAGGGTGAGGGGGCGCTTATTGGAGCAGGGGCGCTAATAAGGTCGAATACGGTACATGCAAAAATGAACTATGAATATACTTTTCTGATAAATAATTCCAGTTACTTTAAA
>MJUU01054102.1:24880-36105 GCA_002080025.1 Modiolus philippinarum | reverse complement strand
TTTTTTTTTTATTTCAGTATAAGAGATCACATGTTGACGATGTTTTTAAGAGTGCCATTTTATATATATTCACAGAGAATTTTCCATCTGTCCACGACTTAATTATGGTAAAAAATATCATTGAGAAAATATCCTACAATGAGCAAAAAAATATACATATTGCTTATTAATGTGTTACTTTTGCATGACGTAATTATGGCTAAATATTACATCAAAGTCACGTCATTTGTTCACCCGGTATTGTAATATAACAAAAGATGAAATACATCATGTCCACAGAATTTTTTATTTTACAGTTTTGATTATGTTCAGGATACAACTGATTTTTATACAGGTAAACTCTGTTACACATCAGAAGGTCTGCTTTCTCTTGTTCCAGCAGGACTAACAATTTGGTTTTAAGACCAATTGCCTAACAGTTGAAGGCCATAGGCCAAAAATTTGGGCCATTCATTCTTTTTTCTCACTTTTAATTTTTTCAACTGGTTTTGTATTTTCCTTTTTACCTTTTAACTTGTGGCCTATTTTCACCAAATTTACTTTGTGTTTATGCATGTCAATTTTGGCCATTGTTCAACAGATATATATATCTTTAAAACTGCATAGCCTTGGTTGAATTTCCTTATTACTATATTTATTAGAATCGTAATGTGAGCAGGACATATTAAAAGGAAACACAAAAATATACTATATACAGATCAAAATGGTAATAAGGAAATACAAAAATATACTGATTATGGGCCAAAAATAATATACAGTAGAATTTTGATGGCTCGAACTGCAAAAGCTTGAACACCATGGATGTCTGGGACCAATTTTCTGGTCCATTTGTTGGAATACCTCTAGCTCCACCTGTTTTCATTGGTCCCTAGGGTGTTTGAGCCAATGAAAATCCACTGTATCACAATCAACCATGACCTACTAAATCCACTGTATCACAATCAACGGTGGCCTATTAAATCGTCTGATCTTCACATTTTTCCTGAACAATCATTTTATACATATTATTTAATCTAAGTTCATAAATTATTTTCATCTATAGAAGGACAAATATATTATGATCTAGGATGTGCAATCATTCACATCACTTATTTACGTCATCATTGACATGATTGACTTATCTCAAAAATGAACTGTGGTGTATACAGGTACCCACTTTCTGCTTGGGGTGGCCGGAAGGGGGTGGGGCAATGCAGTAAAATGTACATATTCAGCCAAATGATATAAGCAAGGTCTCAAATTTTTGTACAAACCTGCTTTTTTTTTACAATAAAACATATTTATAAGGTAAATGAATGTGTGTCTACTTATTTCAGGTGTACATAAAGGTCGTGGCAGGTCCGTTATCTATACCTGTCATTTATATAGGTGAAACATGTAGTAATCTTGTCATCAGTACAAAAATAGCACAAGTCTGGAGGGAGTAGAATGGGGAATAACAAAACGATAAATCTCCAATTTTATGATTTGGAGAAGTCTAGTTCTAAATTCACTGTTCTTGTTAAGATTCTCCTGATCTTTGCTGTAAACCTCGATGGCAGAATCTTTGTTCAAGTAAAGTCTTTAAGTATTGACCAAATGGAAATAAACTATGGTAATATACTTTGAAAGAAGGAACAGAATGATTACAATTTTTTTTTTATTTATTGCATGCTACTATAGTTTTTTTATATGTGTATATGAAGATTGGCATTAAGTCACTTGATAAAAAATTATGAGACTAAAGAGCATAAAAAAACAAAAACAAAAGGTCAAATTTAAATGTAACAATCAGAAGTCTGTGTATAAAAGTCTAATGCAATATTTTCAAACATAAGGTGTCATAACTTTTTTGAATTATTCATCTTTTTTTTCTTTTCTTTTTTCTTATAAAACTGAAAATAGCTCAAAGACTGCAATGCCTTATAATGTAACATCACATACATAAAAATACAAGTATTTCCAACTTTTTTTAAACTGGTTGGAACAATTTCTGTGTTTTTCTTGAAATACATCGGTAAATGAATACCGATGCAAACAATGAAAATTTCAGACTATAGTATTAATTCAAACCTTCTTAAAAAATATTCAGACAAACTATTGCAGTATACAACAAGAGAAGAGAATAAAAACCAAACCAACATACCGAGTGACGATTACATGTAATAAATTGATATAGAATATACAACCATTTATGGTTAGGTCAATCGTAATGCTTGAATTGTGACCTCGTTTATCAAGCCTTTATCAATATTTGTATATATCCTGTTTATTTATTATACACATGAATTTCTTGCACTTTATTTTGATCTAGAATTAAATAAAAGCTTCTATTGTATATATCTATAACAAAATCCACTATCCATTTTTATTGCCTTCGGTTTTCATATTTTTTTTACCCTAGAATTCAGGTAACCAAAAAAAATTGTCCATTCTTAATGATTCTTAAGACCTCCTGCTTTGCTGTATAAATGGACAAAGAAAGAAATGAAAAGAATACAATTTTCACTTTTTTTACTGCCACTTTTTATGTTTATTACCAGAATTCAAACTAAAAATTTTCAACCATTTTACCAGTAGCTTGCTGAATCTTTATCAGCAGCTGGTTTGAAATCCAACTCTTTAACCAACAGTTGGTTGAAAGTCAATTATTTCCATTGAAAAAAAAACAATACAATGAAATTTTGGAGAGACAACATATCAGCCTCTATCAAGCTTTTTGAAAATTCAACTTTTTCACCAGTCAACTATTATGGTTGCAAAAAAACAATGAAATTTTGGGAAGATCACAGCTAAATTGATAGTCCCAGTGTATATTGAATGAAGCCTTTTAAATATGGTACTTTTTTTAACAACCCATAAATCTATCAAGTCTCACCCAACCTTAGTGAGACGTCAAGCAAGATCAATCCTATTTGGCAGTACATTCCTTTGATCTTTATTCTCACTGATCGTTGAAAATTAAGTCTCATGCAGGGGTATGATGAATTTTCACAACCCCCAATCCAAGAAAGTCAGAGTTATCTTTTAACCTGTATAAGTACATGGTGAATGGAAGAATATGGAGTAAATGCACATGGGACAAAGTCTCTACAAATACATGGTAAAAAACAAGCAAAGGAAAAACGTACAATTGGCATGAAATGTATGTATGTTTGTTTGCAATTGACAAGGGATGTAAAACCAAAATTTAGGTCAAGAAGACAGTATGAGTTTTCATTTTTTAAATTTCTACTTTTGATCTTTTTGAGATAAATGGATTTATAGTTGTTACTGTGAAAGTACTTTTAATCATGGGTTTCTGTTTTCATAGATTTTCAAAAAAAAAAATTTTGGTGGTTTATTGATTTGATGTCCCTTTCATAATACTTAGTTATATCA
Source organism: Modiolus philippinarum (assembly GCA_002080025.1). Taxonomy (NCBI): domain Eukaryota; kingdom Metazoa; phylum Mollusca; class Bivalvia; order Mytilida; family Modiolidae; genus Modiolus; species Modiolus philippinarum. Next base: position 32,745 of record MJUU01054102.1, on the reverse strand, counting down.
AAACTGACATTTGGTCAGGTTTTAAATTTCATGGTTTTGGTCAACCATGCAATCCACCAAAATGGAATCCCAGGCATAAATGTACTATCATAGTATTACATTTTACTTACGTTTATAGTAACTATACATATATTCCTCTTTACATGCAGAATAACGTAACCTTTTTTTGTACATTTTTTGTTTCCATATTGGAATAGATGGTAATTTAAAAATAGATTTTGTCTCCTCTTTCGTCATTATGATTTTATTTTGAAAATCGCAATCGCAATGAATTTATCAAAACACTGACAAATGCATCTAATCCTTTAAAGTCCGCACTCCAATCCTCAATGAAGTTTTTTGACAAAAAACTTTGCACATTTCAATTTTGTCAGGTCCGAATTTCAAAAATTTTGTTTTTTTGTCAGTGAAATCCACATTCATATGGAAGCACTTAACACAATTTAGCATTCAAGGTGACCATATATGTCAGTTGACAAACCATGAATAACACTACCGAATATATTATGCAAACCAAGTTATATATAAATACTGAATACATAATGAAAAGACAATGCTGGAGGGCCTAAACACACCATAAATATCATGTGATATAAACAACGTCACTCACACTAATATTTCAGGACTGTCTTTTCTGGCCAACAACATACAATTTTTAGATACAGATTTGTCTTGTTCTGTCTGACCAGTTCAAACTCTAGACTAAAACAAACTGATTTATTTTAACAGGTGTTTGAATTTAATCAGGTTTTACTTCCAAAGGTACAAAATATTTGGACTTAAATTTGAGACTTGACATAAACAGGCTGTCATATTGTACAGTCTGACACCCTTGTACAGTTGTATGCCAAACCGCTTTGGACTAATGGTCCTGTCAGAATTGCAGGGATTCTAGTTAAACAAGTTTTGGTTTTGACAGATTTCCAGATTCATCAGGGTTTGGTCTGGACAAGTTTCCATTTCAGTCAGTGTTTGGTTTGGGTAATTAAGTTTCCAGCTAAGTTAGTGTTTGGCTTAGGCAAGTTTCCAGATGGATTAAGCACATTTCAACCTCAGTCAGCTTTTAGTTTAAGCAAGTTTGCAGCTCAGTCAGTTTTTGGTTTTGGTTGAAGTTTCCAACTAAGTCAGTGTTTGGTTTAGGCAAGTCTCCATCTTAGTGTTTGGGTTTAGGCAAGGTTAAGACAAGTTTCCATCTTAGTGTTTGGGTTTAGGCAAGTTTCCAGTTCAGTCAGTGTTAGATTTAGCCAAGTTTCCAGTTCAGTGTTAGGTTTAGGCAAGTTTGTAGCTCAGTCAGTGTTTGGGTTAAGGTAAAGTTCCAGTTCAGTCAGTTTTCAATTTAAGCAAGTTAAACACCTTAATCAGTGTTTGGTTTGGCAAATTTCCAGCTCAGTCAGTGTTTGGTTTAGACAAGTTTAAAGATCAGTCAGTGTTTGGTTTAGGCAAGTTTCAAGATCTGAGTCAGTGTTAGGTTTAGGCAAATTCTTTAGTTTAGTCAAGTGTTTTTAGACAAGCTTCCAGCTAAGTCAAGGTCCAGTTGTTTGGCCTGTAAAACTGATCAAAACTTATCCTCTATGTAGCATTGCTCTAAATTTGAATCAGAATGCTGTTTAAGTTAGTGCTTGTGTGGTGTCTAAAATTTGACTTTAAGGTATTTAATGTAAACTTTTTCAAAAATAACCCCAAATATAGCAAAAAGTCATAATTTTTCTTTTTTTCCCTTTTTTGGGGGGAAGCGAGGGGGAGGGGGAATCAGGAGGGATGAGAATTTATTTGCATATTAATTCTTTCATTATGGATGTTATAACATTATGGTAGTACAGAAAATCTATAAGTCAAATAAAATTACATTAAAATAAAAAACTTATTTTTCAAAATGGTGAAAGATCATGAGAGGTCTGTAATAAAAAAAAATCCATTTGTTAAATCTTATATATAATAACAAAAAAATACAAAAAAAATAAATTGAAATTTCCTTGTTGCTGACATAACTGTGTCAAAGTACTGAGTAAAAGTGCTGCATTACCATACATATACCATAAATTATCAATATACATACACCTAAAGTCAATCAAATCACACGAATCTCAATAATTCTTGATTTTAATTGGTGTTATTGGGTAAAAATTAATTTTTTGTTAATAAGATTTGAGTTGGGTTGACTTAGTTTAATGTGACAAAATCAGCAACTTTATAACAATGAAATTCAAATTAATACAACTTATATTCAATTATTTGGCAAAACATCAGAAACTTCACGATGGTACACACAAACCTGAGTTCAAGTAAAATGCAATGAAATATTCCATAATTTCAAACCATTTACAGTGTGATAAATGAGGCTACTACATCCAAATATACAATATATATGTTTGTCGAAGAAGTGTCTGTCATAATCTGTTTTATTTTATGAAAATTTGTAAAGTTGCCTTTTTTGGTCTGTTACTTGAAAGATTTCCATAAAAAAAAGATGAAAAAATATTACCTATACATACATACCAAACTTGAGAAGGCTTGGGTTTGAGTTTAGCAAATCAAATTTTTATTGACACTGGCCCTGACAAGACATATATCTGGTAATTGCAATTCTATAATACCTCTGTTTTTTCAATGGTTTAGTTGTGCAGACATTTAACACTTTCTTAAATGACAAAACTACTGGGAACAAAGTATCTATTAAATGGTCAACTTGCCCAACACAAATGTAATTTAACACATAGAATCATTCTGCCAAAAATTATTTTTCAAACACAGAAACAGCGCTAGACTGGAAACAAGTATGTCCATAGTAACTGAAAACAAACCATTTCAAAACAATTTCACAGAAAAAATTGTAATAATCTAAGAAAAATCATAATGCTGGGATGGGATTTTGTTACAGGAAGTTGATCTGTGGAAAAAAAGGGAAATAACCAGAAATCAGAAGTAGAAAATAATACACGAAAACTGATTCAGAAACAACCTGATCAGAGGAATCATGGAAATATCACATCCCTGATAATGGTTACCATCAATGAAGGTTGTGAAAAGAAAGAAGCAAAATGGTAAAAATCCATAAAAGAAACAATAATAGTGTACTTTGAAACTACAGTTACAGGCTAACTCACTATGTGTTATTCAATAAGCAATCAAAATCGGAAACAAACCACTAGTCACAGGCATCAACAGAACAAGATGTGTTTAGTGAAACACTTATGCCCCCGCGTAGAAGTAAAGAAGAAACATTTAGCAACTTTGAACAGTGAATGTCCTTCTGACAAGATAATTTGTAGAAATAAATTCTGGTATCAACTGAAAAGTTTAATCATATCAAATGATGATTGCAATTGGATGCAAACACAGAAGTCACCAAAATGAACCCCTCCAATCATTATCCAAGCATTGTTAAGGAAACAATTTTCACCCCCCCCCTTTTTGGAACATTTATAGTCAACTCATTGTGTTCTGTCTATCAGTGTTATCACTACTTTAATTACACCAGGGATCATCAATACTGGTTCCCCCAAAGTAGAGGAATACACAGAAGAGAAGAAATGAAATCATAGATATTTTTAGTAATATTCCTCATCATTGATATTTATAATACATATATAAATAAAATGTACCTGTAAAACAAAAGTGAATAAATGAGGAAAATATGCTGAATGATTTAAAAAAATCTTTTTTACAAAAAAAATTCTATAGATATCAAGCACATTTCATCATAAATGAGTTTAATTTCAATATATATAAAATTAAACAAAATATAATTTCATTTTTCTGGTGAAATTTTACCGGACAGTCACATGCCAAGGTCAAGGTCACGAGGTCAAATATTCTGGTACCAACTGAAAGGTCTCTCCACAAGGAATACACATGCAAACTATGAAAGCCCTATCACTTACCATTCAAAAGATATGCTCAATGTTAAAGTTTTTATGCAGTTGTTCACAGGCCAAGGTCAATGTCTCAAGGTCAACTATTCTAGTACCAATTGAAAGGTCTTGCCACAAGGAATGCACATGCAAAATATGAAAGCTGTATCACTTACCATTCAAAAGATATACCCAATGTTAAAGTTTATTATTTTTTTCAAAAAGTCCATCACATGTCAAGGTCAAGGTCAGAAGGTCCAAAATTTTAGTATCGTTTGAAAGGTCTTGCCACAAGGAATACACATGCAAAATATGAGAGCCCTATCACTTACCATTCAAAAGATATACCCAATGTTAAAGTTTTTTGTGGACACACAGACAGACAGACAGACCAAAAACTATATGCCCCCGAATCTTCGATTCACGGGGGCATAAAAACCAACAAAAGATCCTCAGTTTAAAATTACAAATCATGTTAAAATACAATATGAAATTCAGAATTTGCCGCTCTGGCCAGGAGTTCTCATACTGGTAAATATTTTCAATTTCATAAGAAATCTTTTTTTTAAATTTCTCCATTCTTTTATATCTTAACATTCAAACGTATTAAAATTCCACAACAAAACAAAAAAGACAAATTTAGTAAGGATACCTTACCTGCACGATATCTGGAATGAAAATATGGACTTTCTCCGTTACCAAACATTGGAAATGATAAGATGTCCTGTCGTTTGTTTAAGTTCCACATTTTATGATCAATATCAATGTTATTTATAGTAACACCGACATCATCATCACATCTCGTTTAGCTATTTAACATGATTTTCAATTAGTGTCCTATGTCACCTGGTACTAAATCATTTATTTTTATGGATAATTTGTGAACTAATCCCTCTCTGTTCTAAGTACCCTGATCTGCTTAGAAGAATTTTTTTCAAGAAATTATCCGAAAAAAGTAAATCTTTTTCTGCTAATTGCAATTTCTGCTGATCATGTTTATCGAATCTTACACTAAATAAAATCTGATTTAATTGTCATTGATCTATATCAACACATGTCACCAAAAAAAAAAAAATTTTCAACTGAAAAAAGTAACAAAATTTTCAGATGTTACGTCTGACACAGGCTGATACTTTTTTTCTACCTTTTATCTAGTGATAATTTTCATGAAACTGACAATTTATGATCTATTAAATTCAAGGCCGAATGCATCAATTATCATAATCCTTCAAAGTATCAGTGTTTGCATTAAAACAAATAAATAAATTGAAGTGTGTACCATTCAGTTCTTGCGTTAAGGAAATAATATTGAAGGTTATTATGTTTATTGTTGACCATATTCTATGTATTATTAATCAGGGAGCTTCAACATATTTAAACCCAGGAAATCACTCGATAGGCGATATCTGTTGTATTGTATTCGGTTTGTTTTCCATATTGTCAATTACTAAACAATTGCAATATGACGTCAAACGGGTTAAAAATTGTCACACACGCACAATAACTTTGCACTAATAATTATATCTCCACTTATCAGCCATTGAAATTTCGTCGTTAAGTATTCTATTCTTCTATTCATCTGCCAAAGGTTTTACAAAATCACAAAGACAAAAAGTTTTATATTCAATTTCACTTTTCCTGAATAATTAACAATGATTAAATATAAAATCCCTTTCACTTTCAATTTAAAAATTTCGATTAAAAAAATAGATATTATTTAAGTTCACATGCCAAGGTCAAGGTAAAAGGGTAAAATATTCTGGTACATATGAAAAGGTCATATACTAGTACATAGAATACAAATGTAAAATATGAAAGATCTAATTACCACTAAAAAAATTTACCGAAGGGGAAATGAGAAATGTCTGAAAGCAAGTTTAAATTGCAGCTAAATTATGATTTTCATGAAATATAAAAGATCTCAATCAGGCCAGCAAATTTGTGAATAGCCAATTGTAAACCATAGAAGTTTGGCTCACAAACTGAATAATCTAAAAAAGGATCTGAAATTCTGAATATATAAATACAGAATACAGAATACAGAATTTTATTTGCCAAAAATATGTCTGCAACAAAAATAAGTTGTTTGTTATTCTATGGCCACCCCATCATACCTCGAAACCAAATGTGGAGAACTTTGGCTCCACTCCATGAAGATCTACAAATTTCTATTGAGAAAATGTTCTGGAAACGCGGAGCCATGCTCTGCATTTTCAGAACATTTTTTCTATAGAAATTCTTGGACACAAATGACACGAAGTGTTTGGCTTAGAGGTATGATGGGGGTGATGGAAAAGACAATATACATATACTTTGTCTTATTTTCAAATGCATTCATCAATTTTCCACTCCCATGTAAGTTCATTAAACAATAATAAAACTTTTTTTTGTTAATTCAACAATATATTCTTGTTACATAACAAAAACAGTCTTCTTTTTTTTGCTTTTTGGACAAACTTGTTTTGATAAAACATTTGATAATTGAGTGGTAATTTCCCATGCCGTTTTATTTACAAATGTATATTTATACTCCATATTCCATTCAAGATTTTTTACAAACAATTTGACATTGATGGAATAAAACATGCTTATTGATGTCCTGTGCTCATTAATCATGTACACTCTATAACAATTAAAGTAAACAGATTTATAAATAAACATTTATAAAAATACATACTGTCACAAAATAAACAAGAAGAATGCAAAATGACGTCACTAAAATCGTGATATGTATCATTTCTTACAATTATTACATAATAATAATTTCCCCAACATCTTACATCGAAAGCCGGGTGATAAAAAAATTAAAAGTTACCGCAAATCTGCAAAACAACTTATAGACAAAACAATTACAAAATGTATTCAAACAAAATACATTCAAATACATAATTGGTAAAAACAAGTTTACAACATATCTAATTTTTGGACGTTTTCCTTTTCTTCATTTATCATATATAAATATATATGTATATATATATATATATATAGCATTTTCATCTGATCTCATTTGAAGCGTTGATCCTGTGGCAGATCCAAGGGGCCTAGAGGGGCCCCATGTTGAAATAACCTAAGGTAGATCGACACTAACACAATTGGGGCATATTCTAAACAAGAGTCTGATGCGGAATCAACTTGATTATCAAGCTGGAACATTCCATTATTGGTCTTTTTTATGTGACGTCATAATAGATTAACATACACTTTACCAAAAATCAGCTCCCTTTATTACCTATTTCATTAACTTTATAAAATATCTCTCTTAATCAAACACTGACAATTAGATTTTTTAGCTCAACAAATAGCTGTACTGTACAATCTCTTAAATACAAAAAAAAAAAAATGGAAAAATCTATCTGATATTTATTTTATATGAAAGCTAAACAATAAGCATGTTCTCACAGTTCCCTATATATTCTTTGTAAATATTGCTGTAAAAAACGGAATTTGGCCTGATTTTCAAAGTCTGATAACAGGAAAAGATGATCGGTGACCTATCATTTTTATTTTATTTATTCAACAAATGGGCAAAGCTTTCAATAACATAAAAAGAAAATGTGTCCATGGGACACAGATGCTTCCGCCATACAAATGTATATGGCGATGGACTTGAAAAGGGGAGACACGGTACAACTCATCATTCCATAGCTTCATATCAAATATCCAATCATTCCTGCATACACAAGCTGATAAATCCTTGAGTACGTATGGACAAGGGTAAACTTAATGCCCCCGTCGCCTACTGGCGAGGGCAGAAAAATTCTGTCTGATAATTTAATTAGGATCTATCTATTTATCTTTTGTTGGAAAAGTTATTGCTTTTAAAGCTTTATATACAGCTTACCGGTATTAAGAACATGTTTTACTCCAACTTTATATAGTGAGATGTTAATTGTAAATTATATTGCAAAATTTGAGAATCTTCAGAATTCTGTTTTTAGCCAATTTTTCATAACATTTATGTTGTAATGCAGTTACAGACAAATTGACAAGTCCAGAGGCATTGAAGGACATATG
>MJUU01054102.1:11001-24694 GCA_002080025.1 Modiolus philippinarum | reverse complement strand
TGGTCAGGCAAATAGACCGAAGATAATTACAGGACCTACAGTTTCATCACATATAGGAAATGTCAACTTTTTACCTGACATTTGGTCCTGTTGGTTGATGATTTTTGCTAGTCCGCACTCAAGAATTGGCCCATTTGTCCTTTGGTCAGACAATTTTTGATATGTCTGTATTTATGAAGAGTATTTACTAAAAATGTCCCGATTTAAACACAAAAACAAAATTTTTTGTCATATATTGAATCAATATTCAAATTGCAGCAATAATGCAGCTACTCACCATAAAATCATTTAAGAAACTGCAAGTTTATTAATTAAAGTTCAATGTAACAATGCCGATTTTATATAGTTTAAAAGAAATAAATGCAAAGGAAAATTTTAAATGCTGCAATACTTTCGGCAAATTATTATCCTACTGACATTGTACTCAATGATTTATACCAAGGTTTAATTTGATAATTAGTTTTAACTTACAATCAAAATGGACATTTCCGCATACTTTATAGGTAGTTATTGTCAATCTATCTGCCAAATATATAATTGTCTGGGAGTAATGATATATGTATATATATGATAAGGAAACTGTAGGCATCAATATAGGGCTCAGAATTTTGATGTAAAAAAATCCCAAACCTTTTTTCCATCAATCAAGTTTTGTTGCTTTTATGAAATTAATAATGATTATATTCCTTCATACACATCTCCATATAGCGTCCTCCTTTTGTGTACAGTTTCATCAAAATTCTTTAGGTGGTTTAAGAGGAGTTGTGCTTTCGAGGTAACCCTTACATAGGGATCTACAAAAAGTCAAAGTCAAATTATCTCCCCTGTCTGGTTTCAGACAATAATTATATTCCTTCATGCACATCTCCATACAGTGTCCTTCCTTTGTGTAAAGTTTCATCATAATCCTTCAAGTAGTTTAAGAGGAGTTGCGCTTACAAGAAGTGTGGACAGACAGATGGATAGACAAACAGACAGACAGATAGGGTGATTCCTATATACCCCAAACTTTGTTTGCGGGGTATAATAAGGGATAAGCACTGAAGATGTGACTTTGCTTCTGTAAAAGCAAAAAAACAGCAAGGTAGTAAGGGAGTAAGATGACTTTGAAAATAGTAACCCTTACGCCAAAATCGTCAGGGTAGGCAAGTCTGTATATACTATAGTAGCATCATCCTCGCCTGGTGATTCCTATATATTCCTCTAAACTTGTTTTGTCCAGAAGGTGGGAATTAACTGGTGAATCTGAATTAATGTCTACCTGGATTAGACCTGTAAAAGTTTGATTATAACCTTCTGGACTGACAATTAAACTGTCAGTTGTTTCATATACAATTCAGTTTTTCTTAGCATAAGTAATTCAATTTGCAGACTGGATTGACCCTTTACAAAAAAACTGTCAGGTCAGACAAATTAACTGATATGAGATGTCATGCAAAGTCGAGCTCCTTTGATCTTTTGTTTTTCCTCTTCTAATCTTTCAAATTTTGCAAATGTTTCATAGGTAGAAGAGTCCAAAGAAGTGTTTACTGGCTTGATAAGACTGGTCGAGACCCTTGTTGTATCTGGTCAGACTAGTTTATGACTTGTATAGTAACAGCCAAATATACCAATGTTTCAAAAAAACATTAAATACGGGGTAACACAATCCAAATTCCATTAGCAGTGTTGCTCTGACACCAATACATCATTCCACTTTTTTGATGTTTATTTCTGTTTTCACAGAGTTCCATCGCTCCATGTAAATGGTGATTTTAACACAAAAGGACAGGGTGTGATTTGAGGCCTTCAGGGCAATATTGCCTCATGGAATTTGGATCAGGATAGTGCTGATGTGAAACCATTTACCTCACACAAACAAATTTTACTCCACATGGAATGACATACATACCAGTATTTGTAAAGAGATAAATCAATCCAGGCCATTTGTCTTTTTTTCAAACATGATTTTGCATAAATAAAGGTAGTAATGTTGTATCAGATTGCATTAGGACAGTTTACATGCATGTCACTATTATTTACTGCATATAAGATTTGTCAACAGACCTGCTTCCCTGAGGATGAATACACAGATGTGACCTTGATCATTTACCATACAATCAGAATGTTATATAGAGACTGATTTAAAAGGGTTTTTAACATATCTTGACCCACTTAAACCAATCCCTCTTTTTTACACCACCTGGCTTTGCAAGGGTGAGCTTTTGCCATCACTTGGCATCCTTCGTCTGTCGACCGTCCATCTTAAACTTTCCATTAAAAATCTTCTTCTCTGAAACCTCTGGGCCAATTGGAACCAAACTTGGTCACAATAGTCCTTAGGTGGACCCCTTAAAAAATGTGTCCGGTGAGTCCACACCCCGTTAAAGATGCCCGTCAGCGGGATCTTTGTCGAAAATTTGACCATATATTCAAAGGTCTTCTCCTCTGATACAATAGGGATAATTGGAACCAAACTTTGCCTCAATACTCCTTAGTTGGACCCATTTGAAAAATGTGTCCAGCAAAATTATATCCAAGATGGCCCCCAGCGGGGAAGGTGGTTTTAACATTTGACCCTATGGGAGAGCATTCAAAGATCTTCTCCTCTGAAACTCTGGGCCAGCTGAAACCAAACTTGATCACAATGGTCCTTAGGTGGCCCCTTTTTAAAAAATATTTTCTTCAAGACTGCATCATATCCAAGCTTGCCGCCAGCAGGGAAACGTTGTTTTAAAATGGGACCCTATGGGAAAAGCATTCAAAGGTCCTCTTCTCTGAAATGCTGGGCCAGTTTGAACCAAACCTGGTCACAAAAGTCCTTGGGTCGTCTCCTTTATAAAATATGACCGGCAAGTCTGCATGTCATCCAAGATTGCCGCCAGCAGGGAGCTTTGTCACAAATTGGACAATATATGCAAAAATCTTCTCCTCTGAAAGTACATGGCGAAATGGAATCATACTTGGTCACTATTGTCCTTACTTGGTCCTCTTCTTTAAATGTGTCCATCATGTCTGCATTGTATCCCAGATGACAGCCAGAGGGGAACATAGTTTAACATTGGACCCTATGAGGAAATATATTTAGAGTCTTCTCCCCTGAAACTACTTGGCCCATTGCAATGAAACTTTGTCACAAAAGACCTTACTTGGCCCCTTTCAAAAAAGAGTCCAGCAAGTTGGCATCACATCCAAGATGATAAGGTTTAACAATGGAACCTATGGGCAGATGTATTTGAAGATCTTCTCCTATGAAACTACTTGGCCAATTAAAACCAAGCTTGGTCATAAATGTCCATAAACAAACTTGAAAATGGGACCCTTAAACATTGGGATTATTTTGACTTAATGTGTCAGCCATGGCCCAGGTGAGCGATACAGGCTATTGAGAACCTCTTTTTTTCTTTTGCAACTGGATAAACTACAATGAGTTTCCATTTTCCAGTTATTCCTCAGGAGTCTATTCTATGCTGCATTTAAATATTATACAAATCCGAAATATGAGGGGGTATGGAACCCAACTTTGTGAAAAACACCTTGGAATTTTAAATATTTTCCGAAATAAGGAGAAGGCTAGGCATCCCTGCAGCCTGTCCCTGGATCCCTACTGTAAGGGACCCAGACCCAATCAAAAGATTATGAAAAACACTGCAGGCTAAGAGACTGATATTCCACAAATTTCAGACCAAAATTCTTCAGTCAGAGTGCCACATGAATAATTGAATAAAATTGATGAAATTAACCATCTTTCAATTTTTTCAAAAAATTATCAAGGTCTCCAAAAAGTAAACAGATCATCATGTGACCATCATATCCTATAGCTGAACAGATAACTTAACAGCTGTAAATAAAGTTCTATAACTCTTGACAGAGGACTTATAGTCCATACATCATCAACTTGGTTATGTTTCAATTCCTATTCCTTAATCAATTTTAATTAAAGAACCTTAGTGAGCAAGCTCACATACCCCACACCTCCACATATCAGAAAATCCTGCATTATTGAACTAAAAAAATATCCTATAAGCAATATTATACATAACAAGAGGCTTCCAAGAGCCTGTATTGCTCACCTGTGCCATGGCTGACACAATTAGTCAAAATAATCCAAATGTTTAAGGGTCTCAATTTCAAGTTTGTTGATAGACATTGATGTTATATGATCCAAAATTAAACTATGTTCCCCAGCTATTTTTGATAGGGCGTAGACTGACTGTCACCTTCTTGAAGAAGACCATCTAAGCATCATTGTGCCTCACTTTGGTTCCAATTGGCCTAGAGATCTTTAAGTGATTTCCAATGGGATCCAAGTTTAAACTGTTCACCGCTGACTGCCATCTTGGATGCTATGTGGACATGCTGGACACATTTTGTGCAGGGGACCAAGAAAGGAACACTGTGATCAAGTATGATTCCAATTGGCCATGCGCTTTCAGAGGAGAACATCTTTGAATATGTTTCCTTATAGGATCCAATGTTAAAATTTCATTCACCATCACAATCTTGAATATGATGTGGACTTGCCCAACACATTTTTTAAAAGGGATCAACTAAGGACAATTGTGACTAAGTTTGGTTCCAATTCAGGCCAAGTATTTTCAAAGGACATTTTTGCAATATTGTCCAAGTTTTGACAAAGTTCCCCAGTGAGGGGCCATCTTGGATGACATGTGGACTTGCCTGACACAATTTTTCAAGGGGACCTCCCAAGGACTATTGTGACCAAGTTTGATTCCAATCGCCTCAGTGGTTTCAGAGAAGAAGAACTTTGAATGCTTCCCCAATGTTAAAACTGTGTTCCCCGCTTGCAGCCATCTTGGATATGATACAGACTTGCCAGACATTTCTTTTAAAAGGGACCACCTATAAGGACCATTGTGACCAAGTTTGGTTCAAATTGGCCCAGTAGTTTCAGAGATCTTGGAATATAGGGTCCATTTTTCGACAAAGATCCAACTGGCAACCATCTTGGATGGAGTGTTGACTTGCCAAATACATTTTTAAAGGGGACCACCTAAGGACTATTGTGACCAAGTTCGGTTCCAATTGGCCGAGCAGTTTCAGAGAACACGTTTGAATGAAAAGTGTATGACTGACAGACCCAAGACAAAGTGATAGCAAAAACTCACCATGGCATAACCAGGTTAGTAGTAGAGTCCATTCAGACTATGAAGATGCAAAACTTCTACTACAGTATCTGGGAAAGATATTTCAACTGAAGGCAAACATTGACCAATGTAGGACACAATATACATATATATACTCAAATTATTACAATGTGAAATAAGTAAAGATTATGGAAGTATTTTTGCAAAAAAAATGTAAAAATTTGTATAAAAACACCTTTTTTACTCTTGATTAAGTAACAAATAATTGTTTTTAATAAAGTGATAGCAGGGAATTTCTCTTAAACTTAAAAGAGAAAAGTAAACCAAAGAAGATTTGAAAACAGTCAGATTTTAAAAGGAAATTACCCAGGACAAGATGATACTTGCTGTTTTAGCTGAAAATAGTCTAAGTCCAATAACTCTCATAAAAATAAACTGATCAATAAGGCAGTAAAGTATGCACATCTACACATCATGACCTACAAACCTACTAAATATGAAAGCAATCCATTGAGCGGTTTCAGAGGAGTTGCAGTGACAAGATAATACTTTGGTATTTTAATTGAAAATAGTCTAAGTCCCATAACTCCCACAAAAATTATCCGATCAATATGGCGGTATAGAATGTATCTACACATCATGACCAACAATCCTACCAAATATGAAAGCAATCCGTCAAGCGGTTACAGAGGAGTTGCAGTGACAAGAACAGGACTGATGGATGGACTGATGGACAGACGGACTGAGGGACCAGTCAAAAACATTATACCCTTGGTATAAAAATGGCTACCATTTGTTTCTGAAACAGATGAAAGCAATTTTCCAAATTGGTTAAACAATTGCTGAACCAATCTTACAGTTTTACAACTCTGTAGTTGCTATCAAATTTTAAAATTGGTTCAACAACATGAATAGATGATTCTTACCACAGGAAATCTTCTGTCTTAATGTTTAGTGTACAGGTACAGCTTGAGTTATTTGCAGTGATATAAATAGTTTATTACATTGGGCAATTTATTTTTCAAGAACTGCAAAAAAAGGTTAAAAATGCTAAATTGTTGGTTTTAAAGTATAACTTCTAATTTCCAATAATTTTTGGGATCTTTGGTATATTTTAAAATAAAATGTTTATTCATTTTCATTATTTTTCTGTAAAAATGGAAAAATGAAAAAAATAACAAGGGAGATCATAAATGTGATACATTTGTATATAATTATTTCCCCTAAATAAATTAGTGCTTTCACGTTTTCCTCCCAAAAATGATCTTCATAATAAAAATTCAGATACAAACATATAAAAGTGTGCCAGAAATAGCACTATTAGTTTAAATTTGAGTTCCTATTAAAGATAATAAAAAAAGATTTAGAAATATTTCCAAAAGTAAAATTAAAAATTTCCCCATCCTAAGAAAAAAATTTTTCATTACAAAGGCAGCTTTCTTCAGTACATCCATAATAAAGTTTTAGAGAATATCCAGAGGTGAGTATCAACTTTTCAAATTGTTGAACCAATTTTACAGTTTGATAGCAACTACNTTCATTTTCATTATTTTTCTGTAAAAATGGAAAAATGAAAAAAATAACAAGGGAGATCATAAATGTGATACATTTGTGTATAATTATTTCCCCTAAATAAATTAGTACTTTCACGTTTTCCTCCCAAAAATGATCTTCATAATAAAATTCAGATACAAACATATAAAAGTGTACCAGAAATAGCACTATAAGATTAAATTTGAGTTCCTATTAAAGATAATAAAAAAAGATTTAGAAATATTTCCAAAAGTAAAATTAAAAATTTCCCCATCCTTAGAAAAAAAATTTTCATTACAAAGGAAGCTTTCTTCAGTACATCCACAATAAAGTTTTAGAGAATATCCAGAGGTGAGTATCAACTTTTCAAATTGTTGAACCAATTTTACAGTTTGATAGCAACTACGGAGTTGTAAAACTGTACGATTGGTTCAGCAATTGCTTAACCAATTTGGAAAATTGCTTTCATCTGTTTCAGAAACAGATGGTAGCAATTTTTAAAATTGATTAAGGAATAGGAATTGAAATATAACCAAGGTGATAATGTATCGATTATAAAACTTTACCAAAACGTAAACTGAAAAGTTTCAAGTAAATTGATCATCCAGTTACATTAAGACAGAGTGCAACATTATGAAACAGACAGGTTGACGAACAGCTGGAGGAATTGACCTATGGACACTCTGACATCTGTGTATTGTTTGTCCATTTGGTGGGGGTAAATAAATGTGTCCTTGAAGCTGTATATTTTCTTGATCAGAAATAAAATGCAGCAGGAGATTCCGAATTATTAGGTCAAAAAATTTAGCTCGGAGTATTCAGATTTTTTCGACCTAAAAAAATAATCGTGCAAAAACATAAATTTGTCAATTTTCCGAGCTGATTTCCCAATAAAGCTTGGTAAATAGGTCAAGCTTTTTTTCGAACTAAGACTACATTTCCAAGCTTATTTTCTAACTAAGACTCAATTTCCAAGCTTTTTCCTAAGTACTGAAGTCGGAAATCCAAGATCAGTTCGGAATCTTCTGCTGTGGGTAAAGAACATACTATCTAACACCTCCTACAATTTATCTGAGAGCCATCCCACATAAAGGATTCTTGTTTGAATATTCCATGTCTTGTTTTACAAACTAATGACAGTATGTCTAAGATTATTTCCCTATAAATGTTTATAAGTCATCTAATTGTTCATTATAAATCATAGTTTTGTGTTAAGGCTGTTGTAGGAGGTTCATAAATCTGCCAGCAGAAAACATGACTTCTTTTTAATAAATGTATATACATTTTACAATCTTTTTTCATTTTTTTTCTCCAATATTCCTCCATTATTCAAATGGAAAGAAAAATCAAGCAAGCTAGCTACCATAAAATGTATGAACTAGAGCATGTCGAAACTGGCGTTGTCAGAAGGGCCCGCAATTTCGATCCTGAAACTCTGGGCAAAAGTAAAAATCAGATAAGTGTGGATTCAAATTCTGTTTGACACACTAATGTGTTGATACAGTAATTTGCTGGATACAGGGATTTTTTGAAGTTTCACCAAACTATATCATTTCTTCATGTTCTTAGCTTAAGACTAAATATCAAGTCAAAATCAAAGTATCAGCAAAACAGAAAATAATTCAGTGACAAACCTATTAGTCACTCACACAATACAAATCATCATTTCCAAGCTTCACACCAAATTTCAAACCATTCCCTGTTGTAGAAGCCAAGAAATCTGTGACAAAAATTTCGTTGATAGTAAAAAATCAAAGTATCGGCAAACAGGAAGTGGACGCCTGAGAAAGTTGAAAATTGCTTACACAATACAACTCATTATTATCAAGCTTCAGACCAAATTTCAGATCATTCCCTATTGTAAAAGCGAAGAAATCTGTGACGAAAATTTTGTTCATAGAAAAAAATCAAAGTATCGGCAAACAGGAAGTGGATACCCGACAAACTTGAAAATTGCTTACATGATACAAGTCATTATTTCCAAGCTCCAGACCAAATTTCAAATCATTCCCTATTGTAGAAGCCAAGAAATCTGTGACAAAAAAATCTGTTAAAGTAAAAAATCTAAGTATTGGCAAACAGGAAGTGGAAGTCCGACAAACTTGAAAATTGCTTACACAATACAACTCATCATTTCCAAGCTTCAGACCAAATTTCAAATCATTTCCACTTATACAAGCCAAGAAATCTTTGACGAATAAAAATTGTTGACGGACGGACAGACGGACAGACAGAGGACAAAGTAAAAACTATAGGGCACCTGCATCTCGATGCGGGGGCCCTAATTAATAATTTACCATATTTTTTTTGTGTACAAAGATATTCAAACTTTGACCATACCAAGCAAATTCAAAACCAAACAAAACAAATGCCCTGTAGCTTGGTGGACCATAAAGACATTACTCCCACTGTCTTTCAAAGATCAATGCCACAAGTTGGTAAACACCCCTGCAAGATGAAATTCATGACCTTATGAACTATCATGAATGATTCATGAATATTCATGAATGATACATGAAAGTTCATTATAATTCATGTATGAATGTTCATGAATTTAATTCATGAATTATTCATAAAAGAATTTTATGAATGTTCATGAAGTTTTGATGAATCATGGGTTGCTCATAAAATTCATGATCTATTCATGAAAGTATTTTATGAATGTTCATGAATTTTTGATGAATCACGAGTTAATCATTAAAATTCATGAACTATTCATAAAAGCATTTTATGAATGTTCATGAATTTTTGGTTGATCATTAAAATTCATGAGTCATTCATAAAAGAATTTTTTCAAATGTTCATGAAGTTCTTATGCATAATTAACTGTACTTATATAATATTATTTTAACCACTGGTCAGCACTTTATGGAATACATTGTTTATTCAATATTCTCTAATGATATGTCAAGTTTAAACCAGTTTTGACGTATTAGATAAATTTTCTTTATTCAACGTATTGTGCTATTACCCGCCAAATCTATTCAGAATAAAATTCTCAGTGTTTATCATTGATCATTAGAGAAAAAAGATTACACCACTTTATCCCGATTATCACCATATTTTATCCGCTCTCGATAGTTAGATTTAAAAATTTTAAAATGCTGAGCAAGCCTCGCAATTACAATTTTAAAATTTAATTATCTCTAGTGGATAAAATATGGTAATGAACGGGATCTTATGGGGTAATCTATATTTCCGAGTGTCAATTATCTAAGACTTATTAAATAATATTATGAATGTTTATGAAATTTTGATGAATTTTCATGAATTTTGATGAAGTTAAGTGAATCATAAATATTATAAGTATTACAGATTTTTCATAAAATTGATAAAGTTTTACTGAAACATTAAAATACTAATGCAATGTTCATCAGTCAGTTATGCTTTTTGAATAATTCAAGAATTTTATAAACTGGATCTTAGATAAATTTAACACAAATGCAGACAATGGACAAACAAAAAAACTGAATTCAAAAATCTATTAATAAATTTTATGACATAAATGGTAAATTTGACATCTTTTCTAACCATACCAATCAATTCAGAAGATCTGATTTTTCATGAAAGAACAATTTTATTTTGCAAAAGTATTCTTCATAAACTTTCCATAAACTTTACATTATAATTTTCTCCCTTTTTAAAAAAATTATTTAAATATAGTAAAGCATTTTATTGTATATAATAGATTCTTCAATATATAATGAGGTGAATACATATTAAATATGTAGAGTTAAAAAGTTAGAGTGAAGCCTGTCCAAGTTGTTGGAATGCATTACAGGATCCATTAGCAAAGATATTAGTATGAAGACCATCCAAAACCTTATGGAAAATCTGCCCTCCAAGGACTAATCATTATGTATTCATAAACTGGATATCGATATGAATGTTCATGAGTATACTGAAGGATTCATCATATGTTCATGATTTTTTTATGAACTATTTATGAATATATTTCATGAATAGTTCATGAACATTTGATGAACAATTCCACATGAATGTTCATGACTTTTAATTGGTCATGAACAATTCATGAAGAGAAAAGTTCATCATCATTATTGTTCATGAATACAGATACTCTCATCCTTCATGAATTGTTCATGAACAAAAAAGATCATGAACTTTTTTCTTCATGAATAGTTCATGAACTTTCATGTCGATTTTCAGTTACTGAATTGTTCATTGAATGTTCATGAATAAATTATGAACTATTCATGAATTATTCATGAGACTCTGACAGGGGTAGGAGGTAGTATATCAATATGGGCAAAAAGTGGAGATGTAGTAAAATACTCAAACTGAAGCTCCATACTGAACATAAGATCTGAAATGGTGTTGCTGAGTAAAGTGAGACGAATAAGTTCTATTTGGAATAATTAAAATTTAACAATGCATTATATCCGTAACATGGAAGCAACTTATCAATCTGAAATGGTGTTGCTGAGTAAAGTGAGACGAATAAGTTCTATTTGGAATAATTAAAATTTAACAATGCATTATATCCCTAACATGGAAGCAACTTATCAATATGGCAAACAAGGGCAGGTGTTGTATAGCACCTCATGCAGACCAAAGAACCATAAAAAATATCAAGAGGCTGTGATGTGCAGTGGGCAAAAAAAATGAGACTAAAATGTGTGATAGACAGATGGATGGAGATAGGTAAAACAGTATACCCTATATCCTAGGATTCTGGGTCATAAAAATTTGGTCCAGAAAGTGTTTTGTGTAATGTGTATCTATAGTAACGTATAACGGGTTATTTTCATGTCAACTTTTGTTCTCGATTTTGGTGTAAAAGGGGGCAGTGAAATATTTGCTTTGCTCAAAATTCACGTTTATATATTTAATTCAATGTATTTTAATGTGCAGGAAAATTTACAAGTGATGACCCTAAAAGATGTCTCGCCTGTCCCTGCTGGACTCTAAATTGATGTGAAATCTAAGTGAACTAACCAGAAAAGTGAACATGTTCACTAGACTGTGAAATTGAGGTCAAGGACAAAAGTCACCTGCCAGACTGACATGTACTACCCTAGACCAACCTACATACCAAATATTATCAACCTATCACTTCTAGTTATTGAGAAATGGACTTAAGCAGAAAAACTTAACGCGGCTACTAGACCGTGAAATTGAGGTCAAGGACAAAAGTCACCTGCCAGACTGACATGTACTATCCAAGACCAACCTACATACCAAATATTATCAGCCTACCACTTCTAGTTATTGAGAAATGGACTTAAGCAGAAAAACTTAACGTGGCCACTAGACCGTGAAATTGAGGTCAAGGACAAAAGTCACCTGCCAGACTGACATGTACTACCCAAGACCAACATACATACTAAATATTATCAGCCTACCACTTCTAGTTATTGAGAAATGGACTTAAGCAGAAAAACTTAATGTGGCCACTAGACCGAGAAATTGAGGTCAAGCACAAAAGTCACCTGCCAGACTGACATGTACTACGCAAGACCAAGCTACATACCATATATTATCAACCTACCACTTCTAGTTATTGAGAAATGGACTTAAGCAGAAAAACTTTACGTGGCCACTAGACCGTGAAATTGAGGTCAAGGACAAAAGTCACCAGCCAGACTGACATGTACTACCCAAGACCAACCTATATACCAAATATTATCAACCTACCGCTTCTAGTTATTGAGAAATGGACTTAAGCAGAAAAACTTAACGTGGCCACTAGACAGTGATATTGAGGTCAAGGTCACATGACAAATGTCAGACTGGAATATACCCAAATAAATCTTGCTATAGGACAAATATTTTGAGTCTAGAGGCTACAGTTGATGAGAAATAGACTTGAATGAAATTTAACAAAGTCACTGAACCATGAAATTGAGGTCAAAGAATCATGACAGGTGTCAGACTGGCGTGTACCCATATAGATCTCCCTACAAACAAAATATGACGGGTCTAGGTGTAACAGTTACTGAGAAAAGGACTTGAATGTGAAACTATGTCGCAGATTTTCTAAGTTGACTGAACCATGCAATTGAGGTCAAGGCAACACGACAGGTGTCAGACTGCCGTGTACCCATATAGATCTCACTATAGACCAAATATGACAAGTCTAGGTATTATAGTTCCTAAGAAAAGGACTTGAATGTGAAACTATGTCGCAATGTTTATGTGCTCAATGAACCATGAAAACAAGGTCAAGGTCATCCAAAATATATGCTGCTGGAAAGGTCATCACTTGGTGGTGCTGTGGACCAAAGATGTTTGTATGTATTACCCTTGAAAAGTAATGAAGGTTTTAGAAAAAAGTTTCGCCGCCCCCGCCGCCGGATTGCTATACCTTTGTCTCGCTTTCAGCGACTTTTGTCGCAGGCGAGACAACAAGAAGGCTAAATTTCACGGATGATTGTCTGACGCTTACATAGTGAAAATTAAACACACACAAAAAAATCCCGATATGCGTTAGTACAATCAGGGACAGTGGGTACAATTTATTTCCAAAATTAATATGCATCAAAGAGACAAAGAAAAACTTCCAAAATTATAACAAGTGTAGACACAGAAATGTCTTGCCTGTATATGCATATCTTCAACAAAACAATTAGTCAAGGCTACATGACAGGTGTCAGACTGGCATGTGCACACCTAGATGTATCAATAGACCAAATAAGATGCCTGTAAGTGTTCTGGTTACAAAGAAATGATCAAAGTTAATCAACCATGCAATTGAGGTCAAGGCTACATGGGAGAAGTCAGACTAGCATGTGTCTATATAACTCCTAGATGTAGCATTAGACAAAATTTGTTGCCTGTAAGTGTTCTAGTTAAACAGAAATGATCAAAGTCAATGAACCATGAAATTGAGGTCAAGGCTACACGACAGGTGTCAGACTGGCATGCGCCTGCCTAGATGTAGCATTAGACAAAATATGATGCCTGTAAGTGTTCTTGTTACAGAAAAATGATCGAAGTTAATGAACCATGAAATTGAGGTCAAGGCTACATGACAGGTGCAAGACTGGCATGTGCCCACTTAGATGTAGCAATAGACCAAATATGATGACTCTAGGTATTATACCTACAAAGAA
>MJUU01054101.1:0-25118 GCA_002080025.1 Modiolus philippinarum | reverse complement strand
TGGTTGACGCATATTCAAAGTGGCCTGAAGTAATTAAAATGAACAAAATAACATCAGAGAGCACAATCAATGTTTTAAGAACTGTATTTTCTCGAAATGGCCTTCCATCTAGGATTGTTAGTGACAACGGACCACAATTTACTTCACAAGAATTTCAAAGCTTCATGAATTTGAATGGAATAAAACATATAAAAACTGCTCCATACCACCCATCCAGTAATGGACTAGCAGAACGTTTTGTACAGACATTTAAGCAAGGAATGAAAGCAAGCAAAAACGATTGTGGAACTATTTCAAAGAAATTAGCCCGATTTTTATTAGCCTATCGAAATACCAAACACTCAACAACGAATGAAACGCCGGCTAAATTAATGATGGGAAGAGAATTAAAAACTAGAATGCACCTTCTAAGACCGTCTCTTCAAGAGCAAGTTGAAAAGAAACAGGAAAATATGTGCGAAAGGAGAAAAACAAACTATCGTGAATTTGAACACGGACAATCCGTTGTGGTAAGAGATTATCGTGGAAAGGAAAAGTGGATTCCTGCAACAATTACTTCACAAACCGGACCTGTATCATATCGTGTGCAGGTAGATCCAACAACAGAATGGAGACGACATGCAGATCAGATAATTGAGTCTAAAATTTCAAAGACTCCGTGTGATCCGATTATTCTTGACAACACTACCGATGATCACAACAATATACCAACAAATATTGAAAGTGCACCGGAACATAATTCTTCCAATTCTACGACTGTGTCCGAAACGTTATCCGACCAGAATCCGAAAGCCAAAGAGAATGGAAGATTTTGTGTATAACGATTGATTGCACCCGTGTGAGGGCATAATAATCCCTATTGCATCAATCAGTAGTGTAAATGAAAGTAATGATTGTTTGCATCCGTGTGAGGGCATAATAATCCCTAATGCAACAATCAAAACCATTTAGGTTTTTGTTTATATCAATCATGATTAGTGTATTACATGTATTTCTAGTTTAGTGTTTTCTATATAACCGATAGTTATTAGTGATTAGTTAATGACCAAACAGCATGTCAAAATATATAGATATAGATAATATACCGAACAGTATTTTTAAACATTCAGTATTCATTTTATTTTAAGTTTCTTGACAGTGCTAATTAAATAGACATGATGTTTAATTTCTGTTAAAATATCAGTAGACAGACTAGAACTTCTTCAGTTAATTTTTATTATTCAAACAGACTTTAATTGCGTTAAAAAAGGGTTCATTGCATTGTTATACCTTTTACTTCGATTTTATTATAGTTTAAATTTTAACTTGTTAAAATCTAGGGAAGAGAAATTATTATATCGGTCATTCACCTTACACACGTTAACCTGAAATCACCTCGCGTAGTAATCTATTGTACACGTGCATCTCTGTTATAAATAGTTCTTAGTATGTAAACAATGGTGTTGTAGTACTTGCCATCTCCCTCGACCAAAGACATAACAACCAAAATAAATCTTGGAATGAGACAAAGCGACAAGCAAAAGAGCGGTTCTGGATGCAAAAAATTAAGTCCAGCTTGAATATTAAAACCTGAATTTTGAGATGATTAAAATTCTAAAAGCAGCAGGAAATTTGTGTTAAAATTTAAAAATAACACATTTTTCAATTGCAGATATTATTTCTTCCGGATTCACTACAATGTCTTCAATTATTGATTTTGTTAAATACTTTTAGATATACAGTAACTGACAAAAGTGTTTTCTTCATCTCCCTCCGGGCATTCATCTCGTATTACATTTTTGATAACCAGCGTCTACAATGTAGCTGTTATTGTTTTGGTTAGACTTTTTTGTACATAGTTTTTGTTTGATTTTATTTTTTATTTTTATTGTGTTTTGAAAAAGGCCCGGATAGGGGCTGAAATATTAACTGTATTATTTGTGTACTGTTCACTTTGTCTTTTGTTTGATTATATATTAAAAACACAAAATCGGAAAGCGGAAATGCACAATCTATTAAGTATTCATAATTAAACACAAAAAAACTTTAAAGTCCAATAAAACATCACATTGTTCATCTCCTACCGGTTTCACTGCTATACTGTCAGATATTCATGGAGTAAACTGGCGACGTTGTTAGTAGTTACCTAACGTCACTAATAAAAGAGAAAGTAGCACTACGGCGACGTTACTAAAAATACATACAAACGTTAAATATAACAAATAAAAATAGAAACCAATGTACGTATAAATTACGTATTTAGTTTGGGTTTATACTTCCTAATAAACATAGCCTCTTTCTTTAACCGTTCTTGTTCCGTTATACCGTCGGAAAATTTATACATGGGAAATATTTTAAATCTTCCTTTTCCGCATTTATCTAAATGTTCGCTGAGAGGTATTTGGCGTGTTGTCGGATCTCTTATCTGTTGACGATGTACGGTGATACGCTTACGTAATGTCATTCCAGTTTCACCATATATATATATATATACAACGTCTAAAATCAGCGACAAACTTGGAAGTCTTATATAATCATCAGGATAAGCATGTAAATATGCTTATACAGGTCTTGAAAGATAAATTATATGTGTCTGAAATCAAAGACCAACCTAGTTAGAGTTTTAAGATGTACATAATTTTAGAGTACTCTACTCTACGAAATGAAATGAAATAAGTAAGAATACACTAACCAAAACAGAAACTGAGAAGTGTTTGTGTGTCATCCAAAAGATGAGCAGGATGAGTTGACATTGTTTTTTTTGTCAATCGGTAATTCCCAAAACTCAGCTAAGAGGCGGAATAAGCTCCAAGGATCTTCTTGATGAAGAAAATACTAGTCGTGTCGTGTAAAATATTCATATACAACGTCTAAAAACAGCGACAAACTTGGAAATCTTTTTTATACCTCAGGATAAGCATGTAAATATACTTATACAGGTCTTGAAAGATAAATCATATGCGTCTGGAATCAAAGACCAATCGAGTTAGAGTTTTAAGATGTGATATTATCGAGGACATCTTTCCACTGAGGACTTTGACCAATTCAATTTGAGTGACACGCAACACTACATTTGAATTTCACTGTTTCAGATAAGGCCCCATTTCGATGAATTTACATCTCGTCAGTGCAACTCGAATCTAAAAATTGGAAAACCGCTGCCGAAATATTACTCCCTCGGAAGGATGTACAAGACTGGAGATGGAGTGGTAAATTTCCTGTCCATGCCAATTTGGCTCCGTGATTGATGGTCCATGGTACTTTGGATTTTTTCGCTCCTAGCTGCTCCAGCGAGAGCCATCAATCACGGAGACAAATCGGCAGAGAATATATAAGAGTCTGAAATTGCCAACTAGAAAACTTAATTGATATCGGATCGTCGATACTATACAATGCAGCACAATCAAGAGAATCCAAAACCTGGCAGATTTTATTTACTTCCAAAAATCCACAAACCTAACAACCCAGGAAGACCTAGGTCATTCTACTAAAAATATCTGAATATGTAGATTTTCATCTCCGTCAACATGTTGAGAATCTCCCATCATTCATCAAAGATACCACTGACTATTTACAAAACAAAAGGCTCTCAAGAGCCTGTATCGCTCACCTGGGTCGTGCAGCACTATAATCATTCCCAATTGATGGTCCATCTTTGGTGGTGTATGTACATAAAAATCAGAAACTTTTATAAAATTTAATTAAAATTGTTCAAGCAGTTTCAGAGAAGATTTTTGACTTAAAGGGCCTATGTTAATCTACGTTCCCTGCTGGCAGCTCTTTAACATAAAAGAGGGTCAGATAAGGACTATCATATCAAAATTCGACTGAAATTGTTCAAACAGTTTCAGAGGAGAAGATCTTTTTATGCATTTCCCACTTGGTCCTATGTTAAACTAAGTTTTGCTACTGGTGGCCATGTCGGAAGACGGATCAGCACCAAAGTAACAAGCTTGGTCAAAATCTCACAAGTTTCATTTTGCAATGTTTAAATTTGAATCCATTCAATGGTTTTCCATGATATCTTTGTATGTATTTCCCCTTAGGGTCCAATTCATTGCTGGCAGCCATGTTTGATGATGGATCAGAACTGAAGTAACAACACTTGCTCAGCTTCTCATAAGCAAAGTTTGGATTACGCAGTTCTCTAGAAGAAGATCTTTTGTTAAATTAAGTTCACAGCTGGTGACACTTGGTCAGCGCCTGACAGGCATCATTCCTGTCATGTTTGATGTAAATCCATTCAGCAGTTCTCTAGAAGATCTTTGTTCACATTTCCCACAGGGTCCAATGCTGTGGGTCATATACGATCACGGATCAGCACCTAAGGCAGCATCTCATAAGCATTATCAATGCAAAGTATGTGTTAAAGCAATTCAGTGGTTCTAAAGAGAAGTTCTTCATAGCATTCTACCATTGGGTCCAATGTTAAACTTAAATTAAGTTCCCACTGGTGGCCATGTTGGATGACGGATCGTCATCAAAGTAGTAACACTTGGTCAGCACCTCATAAGCATCATTCACGCAAAGTTTGGTTCAAATCCATTCATTTGTTCTCAAGAAGAAGTTCTTTGTATGCATTTTCCGACAGGGTCCAATTTTAAAATTAAGATCCCCGCTGGCGGCCATGTTGGAAAACAGATCGGCACCAGAGTAACAACACGTGGCCAGCACCTCATCAGCATCATTCATTCCAAGTTTGGTTCAAATCCGTTAGGTGGTTCTCAAGAAGAAGTTCTCTGTATGAATTTTCCCATAAGATCAAATAGTAAACTAAGTTCCCCGCTGGCGGCCATCTTGGAAGAGGTCGGAAAACTTGACCGTGTTCAATAAAATATAGTCCTTAACATGCTGAACATTTTTGCAATTCAAACTTGACCTCTATCTCAAAGCGTTTTTGAAATAAAGGACAAAAGGTATAAAATCACGAAAAATTTGACCAATAAAGGGCCATAACTCATATATAGGTACTCCGATTTTCTTCAAAATTTCCATGTAAGTAGATCTTAACATGCTGAAAATGTTTGCAATTTAAACTAAACCTCTATCTGTTTTAGTTTTTTCAATAAAAAATAAAAAAAAAAACATCAAAATTTTTAAAATTTTACGGAAAAAGGGCAATAACTCTTAGACGAGTCATCAGATTTTCTTCAAAATTTCAGCATGGGTAGTTCTTCTCATGCTGATCATTTTTGCTCAGTCAGATTTTTTATTTCTGTAACGGTTTTGGAGTTATTTGCCAAAAACTGTAATTTACACCTATGTGCTATTTTTAGTAACGGCAGCTATGTTGTTTGACCTAAGACATACAAAATAACAAATTTGAAACTAGATACCCTAGTAATGATTCAGTTGAAGTTTGGTTCCATTTGACCCAGTGGTTTTAGAGGAGAACATTTATGAAAGTGAGCTATTCTATAAAAATACTGACACTCATCAATATTTGAACTTCAAATCGTGTCATCCATCACACACAAAACGTAATATCCCGTATTGCTTAGCGCGTAAAATATGTGCTATAGTAGATGATATTTACACCAGAGAGGAGAGGTTGTAGGAACTGAAAAATTTCCTTTTGAAACAAAAGTAGCCATTATCATTGATTGAAAATGGAATAGAGCGTGCTAAACAAATTCCGAAGGCAAACTTTGCGTACAACTAGAGATGACGAATCATCGGAATTAAACAACAAAGTAATATCATTTGTTACAATGCACAACCCCACAAATCCTAATATTTTCAATGTCGCTAGAGTAAATTTACCAATTTTATCGCAAAGTGGAAAACTTAAGGATTTAATAACTCAAAACACTGTTATCCAAAGTAAAAGAAAACAACCAAACTTGAAACGTTTACTGACAAAGGCTAGATTCGATCCACAACAATCCGAAGAAACAAAAGTCGTGTCCCCGTGTAATGACAAACGTTGTGGATTCTCCCGGTCCACACATAACGACAAAAGACGGTACCAAAATATACACAAACGCTAACATGAATTGCAAGAGTGAAATTCTAATATACTGCATAAAATGTCCAAATTGCAGCGAAATATATATAGGCCAGACAGGAAATACACTCGCAAAGAGGATGACAGTGCACCGCCAACAAGTTCGAGAGGAATCCTATCAACAAATTCCGCTTAGCGCTCACATAGAAACGTGCGCGGGCGGAATTTTTTTTATTTTTCCTTTTTCAAAATGAAGACGGACAGTAATTGTTTAAGGGATTGAAATAAAGGAAAGAAATTTTATTAAAAAAATTCAAGGCGGTTTTATACGGACTTTAAGTGTAAAACAATTTAAGTTAATTTTCTATTGTTTTCATCTCTAATTTCTATTTTTATACTTTCGTTTTCTATTTATAACGTTACTATGTTGTTCTATTAACGTTACGTCATACAAACGTTACTAGATAACTACTGTAGCTATTCACCTGAAGATATATATAAACTGTCTATAAATTCAGTCAACGTGGAATCTTGTTCATCTCCCCGGATTTGCGAATATTTACGCTAATGCAGGGCCTAAAAATGAAAATAAAATGGTCTATCGTGGGAACCCAACGGGGTTAAAATTAGAGAAATGAATATCGAGATTGCCTTCCCACCGAGGGATTTGGCTGTTCTTCGAATGCACAGATATTACAGACAGATTACACTGCCCACGCCATCTCTGTGGGAGACCAAAGAGACCAAAGGGATGTAAAATAGAGTGAACTGCAAATTATATGAGAGTTAAGTATACAAATTAACCGAAATTTGAACATGGGTTTTGTGGTCTAGTGTTTACCGTAGCAGACTCTCAACCCTTAGAGTACCTTTACAGAGGGGTACGAATCCCACTGGAGTCAACAAAAATTTAATATTTAATATTAAAAGACTTTGGCTTTGGATTGATAAAAAAATACATCACAGGCAGATGATTCAAGCCTAAATGATTAATTTCATTTTTTTTTAAAACAGAAGTACCAAAAATTGCAGTTAATTTATCTTCTGCATATGGCCATTTCGACAACCACTCGACAACAAGTCTCATCAGTGCAGATAATATCAAAACAATTGGAAAACCGAGTAAAAACGAAACATTTCTAAGTGTAATTTTCAAAAAATTGAAGTAGCCCACCTTTTGATGGGGCGCTCAGCATAGATCGGTCCATAACATACCATAAAAACGAAGCACAATTACGATGTTGGTGTTTTCATCGGCACTCACTCTAATTCTTATTTTAAAGCAAAACAAGTCGCATGGGTTCCCTTAAACAAAGTGAAAGGGAATGCAGACTGGTACTGTGAATTCATTTTTATTCGTGGGGTACCAATTTTCGTCGTTTTCGTGGGTGTCCTCAAACAACGAATTCAAATATTCAATGAAATATGATTTTCTTGTGCAAGCTTCAAACACAAGTGAATAAACATAATGAAGGACCTGATCAACAAAGGCCATAAACCTTTCACTTGTACCTGAGCCCCACACAACCTGATATATCCAAAAAAGGTTAGACATGCATTCTTTTGAACCTTTTATAGCAGCAAAATAAGTTCAAATGCTTTATTCTGAAGTGTTTTCCAAATAACAAATTAGCGGTAACTGGCTTCCTGTTTTGTTTTTTAATTACGCTAAACTGTTGATTTCCAATTAAGATGTTTGGACAGGAACCATCTCAAATTAGTTTTCATAAGTTATTTTTAATTAAACTTTTATAATTTCAATATGTTCTACTGAAAAGGATAAGTTTATTTTGCAATAAATACAGGTCTCTATTTATAAATAACGAATTGAGTAAGGTTATGTCAGATTATTACCTAATTACATAATATCTACACATTACTATGAATTGTTAATTACAGGTGACACTTTCATTACAGGTACAGTTCTAAGTTTTGGTGTTTTGACATCAATACTGATGGTACTTAAGCCATGGATTTTTGATTTTTTATTTTTATTAGTTTAAATAAAAAAAATAATTTTTTTCGAAAAAGTGTCAATCCGCGAATTTACGTACACCACGAAATGTCTTTTTTTCTGTACCCACGAAAATTGATACCCACGAATTTAAATGAATTCACAGTAGTTAAATGAATAAATAAACTGTCTATAAAT
The DNA here is from genome assembly GCA_002080025.1 of Modiolus philippinarum. Classification (NCBI taxonomy): domain Eukaryota; kingdom Metazoa; phylum Mollusca; class Bivalvia; order Mytilida; family Modiolidae; genus Modiolus; species Modiolus philippinarum. The sequence continues at coordinate 17,040 of MJUU01054101.1, read as the reverse complement.
TCTGTCAACGTGGAAACTTGTTAATCTCCCCGGATTTGCCAATATTTACGCTAACGCAGGGCCTAAAAATTGAAATGTAATGGTCTATCGTAGGAAACCAACGGGGTTAGAATTAGAGGAATGAATATCGAGATTGCCTTCCCACCGAGGGATTTGGCTGTTCTTCGAATGCACAGATATTACAGACAGATTACACTGCCCACGCCATCTCTGTGCGAGACGAAAGGGATGTAAAATAGAGTCAACTGCAAATTATTTTACTCTATTTTACATTTTATTTTTCCATAAATTTTCTTGTGTTTTTCTATATGTTTCATCCCCCGTTAATTTTTCTATGCCCTGTACCCGGAAATCATCAAGAGTATGGTCGTTCGTGTAAAATTGTTTAACATCTGGATCGTCATACCTATTCCGGTATCTAGAGAGGCTCAAAAACATTTGATATAATTCACATGTTTCTCCAACATATACATAGGAATTGCATTTTAAACAGTAAATTGCATATACCACATTTTCACTTTTACAATTTATGTAATTTTTGACCTGGTATACATTTCCGCGAAAGTCTGTATAAGTGCTTGAATTTGATATATACGGACAAAGCGCACATTTTTTCTGGCAAGGATAACATACCTGGGGTTGTCGAAAAAAAAATCCTGTTATGTTTTTATGCACTAAAATATCTTGTAAATTGTTGTCACGACGATATGCCAAAATCGGTTGAATAGTAAAAATTTCCTTCATTCGGTCCGAAGTATGAAGGGCAGACATATTTTTTCGTAGAATATTTTTAACATCCGGCAAAAAGTTTGAAAATGTTAAACCAAAGGAACCCTTTCAGTATTTTTCTCCTTTTGTCGATAATGCAATAATGAATCTCTTTCTAGTTTATCCACCTTTCGCAATTATTTGTTAATAAAGTGCGGATTATATCCCACTTTGAAAGATGACTTTTTAATTTCCCTCTATTCTTAACGTAATTTTCGTTTTGTGAACACATTCTTTTGATGCGAATTCCTAGTCCGTATGGTAATGCATTTTTAACCGAATTTGGATGACAAGATTAAGAATGTAAATATAAGTGTTTGTCAGTTTCCTTGGTAAACAAGTCTGTTTCAATTTGGTTGTTTTCTATTTTCACATTAACTTCCAAAAAGTCAATTGTTTCTGTTGAATAACGGAGATCTACTTTAATGCGTGGATGAATACTGTTTGCAATTGTATGAAATTTGTTTAACTCTTGTAAACCTTTTGTCCAAAGTCCAAAAATATCGTCTATGTAACGGAAGTATGATATTGGTTTATGTAACGATATCTCAAAAAGTTCCTTTTCCCATTCCCCCAGGTATATTGAGGCGTTATTCATGCCAAGATGGGATCCGATAGCCGTGCCCTCTTTTTGTATCGCATGCCGCCCATTAAATGAAAAGTTGTTGTTTTCCAAGACCATGTCCTTCATCTGCAGTACATCTTCTATGGCTATATCCGGATCAGTTCGAGTGTTTACCGCTTTTTTTACTGCCTCATGTGCTTCTTTCCTGGGTAACATTGGGTTTAAAGATTTTACGTCCATACAGAACATAATAGTATCTTCATTGTGAAAGTTTCAGTGAATTTCAGAAAGTGGTTCAGGAGGAGTTGTGGCAACAAAGTATGTAGCCCCATAGCGTACGGAAGAACGAACGGACGAATGAAAAAACGGACGTTCGGACGAACAGAAAAACAGATACCATGATCCTAAATACTGCCCTGCTAAAGCGGGGGTGTAATAATCGATTTCTACAAAATTCTTCGCATTGTTTTGTCATATAAACTTATTCCACAGAAAGTTTAATAGTGGTTTTTAATTATGTTTTTAACGCGCGACGTAAAGCGACGAGCTCACTACCAATCATACTCATATTTTTGCCCCTTCAGTAGTAAGAGACACATTTTATTTTATTTTGCTTTGATATGTCAAAGTAATGAAATTTAGGGTAAAAGTAAAAAACGGATATGTTTTCATACAATTTTTACAAAAATCAAATTGTCAGTTGATTTTCGTTTCAAGTTTTGAGAAAACTGACAAAAATGTCATACAAATTAATTGAAAATCAAATACACAGCGAATGTTGTATTTAGGATGGTGTGCTTTGTTCAATTATTTTGCGTTCTAATCTGAGGTTTCTTAAAAGCTGTGTGTTTAAACCTGTGTAAAAACAATATGTATTCACGACTGTCCCTTCACAGGTAAATATGCAGCGGTTATAGTAAGAAAAGCGACACAAACAATCGATAATGTACTTCGAATGATGATAATCAACACAAAAGGTCAACACAAAGACATTTCGAAGTATAAAAGATAAATTTTGAATCAATATCGTACAGATTTCTACTATTTTCTCTGCATTTGTCAAAACATTCCAGACTATTGTAAACTACTAAATCTGGAGTCATGAGTATCAAAACTAAGGCGGATCTCTGCTCATTTGTCCTAAAATTTAAATGCTTCTCAAAATAACATTCAAACTGATCTTTAAAATTATCTTCAAGCAAGAGAGAACAAGGACAATACAAATAAAAATACGACAATATTTTTTCTTTTTTAGGGAAATGCAGCAATTCACGTTGCAGTCTATTATTATAGTCAACAGGCATTACAGTGTCTTCTAAATCATAACCCAAGCACAGAAGCAAGGAATAAGAAGGTATCTGTCTCAAACAGTAGAGGTGTCTGTTTTCTTGGGAAGTCTTTAAATAATAAAATAAAGAAAATGTACTGAAGTTACTGTAAATTTACTTTCTGCTTATGGCCATTTCTATACTCATGTCTCTTCAGTGCAGACCAAACCTAAACATTGTCTCCTTGACATTTACCCCATTTCCTTTCTTTTTTCATATTGGAAATCGAGAAATCGAAAGATGTATTAAAACTGATAGAGAACAAATAATCAAACGGATACTTACTATGAAAAAGAAAGGAAATGGGGTAAATGTCAAGGAGACAACATCCCATATCCAGGTTTAAACGACCCAAAACAAAGCATCTAGGAGTCACTGTACGGTCTTCAACACAGTGAGGAACCTCACACCATATAGCAAGCCCTAGTTTTTCTGACATTGTAAGATTGTAAATCGGTTTTCAAGCCAGCACGGAAGTACTGGCCTACTGGGATGGTGAATACCCTCGGTACCCAGTGGTAATAAATAGCAATATTTTTGGCAATAATTCAGGTAGACAATTCGATGCAACAATCATTCCAGCTTGAATATGACTTGTTTACTATCAAAGATTGTCGTGAATAGTTATCGTATGATTTTTGTCGGAATAAGTAGTAGTTTTACTACTTATTTGTCTCCGAGTGTGTTGCCCTTTCGACATAAATAAATTGATTTGAATTGCTTTTTTAAAGTATATTATCGTTTCTGTAGAGAACAATTGCTTTAATGTCTAAATCGTTTTGTATGTAAGGCACATTTTCACAACTGCCTCATTAAAGAACTATGCATTGATAATAATACAGCAGGTAATGCTACCTACAAAAGAGTTTCACTTGACAAAATTAAAATCTTCTACAATCACTGGTCATTCAAGTCCTCGTTAATATTTTTTTCTAGATATAATCAAGACCTACCTTAAAACATTACACAAGGAAAGATATATTGCTGGATCTTCATCTTATTCAACTACTGAATTAATTGTGGAACTAACTAAGATTTTGTCTTCAGTCAAAGAGAGGCATTAAGCATTCTTTGAGACTGTCTATACCTGAAGTGACAAAAAAATAACATGAGGTTACTTAGAAATTCGAACGATTTATAGGAACATCTTCATTCCCTTTCATTTTCTCAACTACATTTTGGTCAAAATATTTGATTTTTCGACACCCTATAGAACGCTTTCTCATGATAGACTAAGATTAAGAATCAAAGGTATTATTCATAAAGAATTTGCCGATTAAAAAAAAATCTTGCATTAGGTTATGAATCCACATTTTTTTCAAAACCAATTTAAAAGGTAAAGTATACTTCAATGAAAAAGATGGGTGCAGCATGCTTGATTTTTTTTATCGATAATATATTTGTCATATTCGGAAGTGCTTATTATCAACAATAATTTTTTATACCAATGGGGACGAATTGTTCTCCTCTTATAAAAGACTTGTCCTCATACTTATATGAGACTGAATTACTTCAGAGACTCGTAAAAGCTTATAAAATAAAAATGCTAAGTCCTTCTATTTCACTTATAGATACATTGATGACATTCTTTCCATTGGTTACGCATCTTTTTAAGGAAATTTTGTTAAAACCTAAGGAGTATCTCCCTCATAGCTCTGTCCTTAGATGATTTTGGCTTTCCTTTTTAGGGCCTATTGGTAATTTATTCTCTGTCAGATTTTAAGCATATTTCGGTTTATGGATTTCCAAATGTTTTGATTTGATCAGCACAGAAGAGACATAAGTTGTCGAAATGCGCATGTGTAGAAACTAAATTCGCAGTAACTTCGGTATTTTGTTATTTGCTAAATGGTCGCCGTCGGTATATTCTCCAGAATTAGTGAGTTAGAAAACAACAGAAACCGCTAGATCTATATTTTTGTTGCCCACACATATCACGTTTGACGAAAATGGTCATCTCAGTACTGAAATTTACAGCAAAAGGGACGTCTTTAATTTTAAAATTGTCAATTTCACTAACATGGACAGTAGTATTCCATCTCCTGCCTGCGGAGCGAATTTCTCACAGTTTATTCGTTACGCGAGAGTTAGAACCAACTATGCAGAATTTCTCATTATTATCTCGTGACCACCTTATTTATAAAAAAATCTGTCGAATACGATCATTAAAAAATTTGTTAATAGATATCAGGCCCTTGTAGTAAAATATGAATTTGCAGTTCGAAATCTTATTCAAGATTCATTTTTTGCGTAATACTGTGGTGATTATTTCTTTTCACTGTTTACGACCTTTCAATTGTTGTTGAGTTACTACTTGAAATTACCACAATGGAAGGAAAAAAAACTGATTTAATCCACCATTTGTTTTGAAATGCCTGTACCAAGTCAAGATCATTGCGGTCGACAACTTTCCGGTGGTTTTACACCTGCTTTGTCTTTTGCCATTTGGATTTGGCTCTTGACTTCATTTCTTTTCGTAAAATATGCAGTTCCATGTATTTCTCTTATGTTATAGACAGAACACTGATTAGTATAAGCATGGCTAGGTATAGAATATGGTTAGGGTTATTCGCATCGATGACAGTGATTGGTCAGTTCAATTTGAAAGAAGGTTTCTGATTTTTTGATTTCCATAATAAGACAATCTTTTTTTCAAAATCTACACCACCACAACCACCAGCAGACCTACACCATTTCCATCATAGCAGAAGCATTAGCAGTAATAAAGTGAAATGACTTCGTCATAAACATCAGTAGCAGCCGCAATTATACCTTGTATGTGGCGCAGCAGCAGCATTAGAATCAGCAGAAATTATACGTCGTATTTGGCCCAGCAGCAGCAATATACTGACATGAGCATGCGAGCACTGACAAAAATATACTCGTGAGCAACTTGTGAATCGTATGAACATACTCGTGAGTCTGAAGTATTTAAAGATTAGATCATCAAAGTTTCCTCATTTCTGGAATGTATCATTGCGATAGCTGTAATTATCATTCTAATCGACAGTTCACTCTGCTATGTCACAAGCAATTGCGTCATAATATAGAGCAAGAGATGGACAAACAACATGATATGGAAACGGACTCTAATATGTCCGAAGAAAGTCATGTTAGTGAAGAAACTGAGATTACCAACGATGAAAGATCTGATGAAGGAGACTCAGACTGGGAATCACCATGGAATATTATAGTAAACAAAGTCACTAGTGCAAATCAGTCCGAATACGGAGAAAAAGTTGAAAAGTATATAGACGCCGGACATGAGGAGGATAAGGCACAAAAACTTGGATGTAAAAAATGTCCCCGAAATACAGGAAATACATCGGCAAACGAATACCGAAGCAAGAACGAGGAAAGGGGAAATTCTAAAATCATAAATCCAAAATCACGGCAATTCACAGCAACACGAATTGAGACAGTATGACAAAGATAAAACAAAGAAACAAAAAAGAACAAGAACGTCACAAAACTAAAGCACTAGCAGTTTGAACCCCTATAAAAACTGAGGTATCATCAGGTGCTCCGGAAGGGTAAGCATGATCTACTCCACGCGTGGCACCCGTCACACTGCCAGTGAAAAGTCCGGTTTTGTCACAGTCGGTGTAAGTCAGTCCGGTAACAATCTCTGGATCTACCCAAAGATATCTGTTTTCATTTGTGAAAGAGAAACATTGTAATGGTCTGTCAAATCGTGGTGACGAAACGATAAAAGATGCTTATATCAATAATGTATTCTGGGTGGAGGATATGCGGAAACACCCAGTGGATAGAAAGATCAAAAAGACGGTCCAAAGTTTGAAAGAAGAAGATGATTACGATACTAGAGAGGCCTGGAAGTACGCCGTAGATAAAAGACAGTATCTGTTTGATGGGGTATTGAATGATTATAACCCACCATCGGCTGATAGCAACGACTCCATGTAAAAGAAAACACAGTTTAATGAAATGAAACAGTGAAAATGTATCGTCTTTGTGCCAAAGTCCCAATTGTTTTTTCTTATTTTATCTCACCATCACCACCATCCAGCAGCAGCAGGAGCAGCAGCAGCAGGAGCACAGCAGCAGCAGGAGCGCAGCAGCAGCAACTTTACCTCGTATCTGACGCAGCAGCAGCAATATAGTGAAATGAGCACGCGTGCAGAACTGTCAAAAAGATACTCATGAGTTGTATAATCTTGGTTGTAATCAGCTCATAAGTAGCATTTGTAAACCACAAGTCTTCTCCAATAGCAACTTAAGTTAGGGTTATTGAAAAGGAAATTATTCTAATGATAAGGAATCACGGGTTATCTCCAATAGTAACTTAGGTTAGGGGTTTCGAATAAGGGCTGTAACTCTAAAAATAAGGAATCACGAGTTATCTCCAATAGCAACTTCGGTTAGGGGTTTCGAAAAAGGAAATAACTCTAATAATAAGAAATCACGGGTTATCTCCAATAGCAACTTACGTTAGGGGTTTTGAAAAGGGAAATAGCTCAAATAATAAGGAAATATAACGATAAAATGGAAAATAACTACGTTTTAGTAGAGGTACAGAACGTACTCCAATAATATGTTAGGGATAGGGTTAAGGTTAGCGTTAGGACCAGAAAAGGTCATGATTATGTAGGACAAGACAGAAAAAAATGTGTTATTTAGGTTTTGTAAAGATGTTAAAATAATCATCTTTCATGACTATGGGCTTACAGAATGCATAATGTCAACAATCAGTGCACATTTCAAGCTTTCGCATAGCGGATTATTTGATGAAAATGTGAATGGATTCAATGCAAAGGATAGATTTCATAAATGAAATGTGAACTATAGTGACAAATCACTGAGGAAAGCAACACAGAATTTACGGAAATGGATTTCATAAATAAGGTAAGATTATTTTAATTAGGGGAAAACAGGTTTATTAAAATATACAAAGTGTGTCGATGGTGACATACGGATTGCCACAAGAGTCGGCAACACTTCGTTCGGAACACTTCGTGTTCCCATGACAACGCTCCGCCGCAACGGCACGGGATAGGACTAGGGTACCTGGTATTACGGAGGTATCGGCAACACTTCGTGTTTTATCGGAACACTTCGTGTTTTATCGGAACACTTCGTGTTCCTATGGCAACGCTCCGCCGCAAATAATAATTTGCCTGTGTCCCTATACTTCTAACCGCAATAGATTAAATCGCTTAGAAAAGGGTCCAAAATGTTAACATTCTCGAATATAGACCAGTTTTATTAAATCAATTTTGTCAATTATCCTGAAGTATGATAACATTATCTCAAAAATATTAAAAAAGCCTTTTCATCCTCCATATATGTCCCTCACTTTGTTAAAGACCGTACGGTGACCCCTAGATTATTTGTTTGGGGTTGTTTTTGCCTTGAGATGGGTTAAATCCATTTCCTTTCTTTTTCAAGTAAAAAATGGATAACAGGAAACACCCAAAATGGCTGAAAATTAGAATTACATGCCCCAATCTCCTAAGGAACTACACAGGATAAACATGTATAAGACAAAAGACAAACGTAAACAACGATAGGAACTCGGGACAGACAAGTTTGGTACCGGCACTAGCACAAGCCAACGTTAAGGTGTAAATTGTATGTTTCGTGCTTTATAATATGATCGACTTTTGAATTTGATGCACAACAGTAGTATTTTATCTAGGTCCGTTTTGAAGATAAAACATTCTTTGTTTCCTTTTTTTATTTTTTCTGCTTTACGATGATAATACATGCAATCCGAAATTAATATCATTGTCTTTATTTTTCACATATAAAAGAATGATGTGCAACGGTATGGGTTCTACATTTAATTATAGTACATAAAGATATTCCTAACACTTACAGCATCAGCAACAATAAAGCATGTTGGCATACAATAGAACGATCAATGGAATGTGAAATAAACTATAAAAAGGAGCATAACGTAAGGAAATCCAGATTACATACCTACATGTATGTAACGCTTGTTACATTTGATACAATACTTTTTGTTCTATATTTGCTTTTTGTCCGATTTTGTTTTTCGTCCGAAAATTTTTGCTTTTCGTCCGAAACTTTTGCGCTTAGTCCTATGCTTTTTTTCCGATTTACTTTTTGTCCTTCGCTTTTTTGTCCGATTCGCTTTTTGCTCTACAATTTTGCTTTTTTCCGAAGTTTTGCGTTTAGTCCACCACTTTTTGCTTCTTTGACTATCAATGTTGCCTTTTTGTGTGCAAAGTACACAAAGCAGTTTTGGCAAGTTTTTTTTATCTTTTTTTTCTTAATTAGTCCTTGTATTAACCTGATCTCTAAAGAATAAAAGAATAAACTATCTTTATCATCCGCCGGCCTTGTTGGAAATAGATCAACACCAAATGTATGTTCCCCATAGAAATAATTGGTGTCACGTTTACTTAAAATCTGCTTGATTCTCTACAAGATCTGGTATGCATATCCCATAGTGTCCCGTGTTAAAGTTCCCATTGGGAGGTTATGTTGCATGACGGATTTGCACCAAAGCAACAACCCTTTGCCAGCAACTACGTAATTGAACAGAAATCGTAAAGGTTCGGCAATGCCTTGGGTCTTTCCTCCTGACTCAAATGTCATTTAATTTTACTTATATTAAGATGTGTTAGAATAACAACAAATAACTGGTCTTTGAGAGTTTTGGAACATTAACGAAAACTTTCCATATTTTGAAATTAAATATTGAGAATGTAATCATGAAAATGTATTTCAATGACGATATCATGTAAATTGTAAATGTTAATCTAAGTAAATCATGTATGAAATATAAACGTCAAAATGCTTCTTCAACATATTATTCAAGATTACATGATCTAATATCATATAAAACACAATATATTTCCCGAAATGTAAATTTAGACTTCTGTTAGTGTGGCGTTTCTGTAGGTCACGTGATCTAATTTGTATTGGATGCGTGCTTCCTCGCTATGATACATCTGTATACGAGATTCCATAATCTCTGGTTATAAGATACACAAGAAAGTAAATAAAATAAAAATGTTAACCAAATTCGGTGATGCGTAAAAAGCAGAGCAGAATGAATTCATTTGTATTGAATACTTGCTTCCTCACCATAATATATCATGTTATATAGCATACAAGGTAGCACGTACAATGCAAAATATTTTACTTACGTCAGTGCTGCGTAAAAAGTTGGTCAAATAGACCTCAGTTTGTTTGTATGTGTGTCATATCAGTATAATACAGCTTTACGCCAAGTAACATAAATTTATGTCATAAAGTAATCAAGATGTAAAAGTTATACATTCAAATAAGTGGGAAAATAACTAAGTCCACTTAATGTAAAAGTTTTGGGAAATATGAAACAAAAAAACAATATTTTCATGGATACAATCTTTTGACCATAAATTATTCTCTGGCCTATTGCAAGGGATTAAATATAGAATTATTTCATAAGAAACTTTGTTGCAGGGTTGACCTGATTATTAAGGACGACGACGCCAAAGACAGATTTGTTCGCTATGTCCAGGGATGGGGTAATTGTAATCAGTAATCATAACCGATTGTAATCGATTACATTTTCCTCAGTAATAACATGTTATCAGTAATCATTGAATTCTTTGATTACAACTTATCAAATGTAATAAATTACTAAGTGAAAAAGTGATGTAATCATAATTAATGTTTCATTACATTTTGATTTCTGTAGAAAAATGTATTATAAAATGGATTCTTTTGAAATGTTTACCCTTTTTACATTACATTACTCATATTGAGTTAATTCCCTTTTCACTGCTAACATGAAGAAATATAGATTACACCACAAGATCCCGTTTATTGCCATATTTTATCCACTAGAGATAGTTAAATTTTCAAAATTTTACTTGCGATGCTTTCCGACCATTTTAAAATGTTTAAATTAAAAATCGAGGGTGGATAAAATGTGGTAATAATCGGGATAAAGTGGTGTAATCTTTTTCTCTAATGATAAATGATTAAAACCGAGAATTGTATTCCGAATAGATTTGGCAGGAAACACTACCGGGCTTTATTCAACATACGTTGAATATGAAAATTTATCTTACGGGTCAAAACCGGTTCTAACATTAGAGAAATATATATAATTGTAATTTTACAATTTGATAAAAATTGTTGTAATTTATTTTGCAAATGGGCATAAGGTCGAAATATTAAATGATGAAATACTTTTTTAATATCAAGTTTTTTTTATCAAAGTTGGAGTATTTTGTTCTTGTTTGATTCATTTTTTTAAGAAATCAAGTAACATATACATTTTTTTTAGATAAACAAGCTTTTCCCAATCAACCTAAACTACATTTTATTTATTTGGAAATCATTACCCTATCTGTATTACTGTGAATTCTTTTTTATTCGTGGGGTACCAATTTTCGTGGTTTTCGTGGGTGTCCCCAAACCAGGAATTCAAATACTCAACGAAATGTGATTTTCTTGTGCAAGTTTCAAACACAAAGTAATGAACATAATGAAGGACCTGATCAACGAAGGCCATAAACCTTGCACTTGTACCCGAGCCCCAAACTAAGTGATATATCCAACAATTAGTAAATATGCATTCTTTTGAACCTTTAATAGCAGCAAAATAAGTTAAAATGCTTTATTTCCAAGTGTTTCCCAGTTAACAAATTAGCGATAACTGGCTTCCTGTTTTGTTTTTCAATTACGCTGAAGTGTTGATTTACAGTTAAGAAAATTGGACAAGAACCATCTAATTCAGTTTTTATATAATATTATTAATTCAACTTTTAAAGTTTAAATTATGTTTTGCTGAAAAAGACATGTTTATTTTGCAATCAATACAGGTGTCTATTTATAAATTACAAATGAAGTACGGTTATGTCAGATGGTTACCTAATTACAAAATATCTACACATTACTATGAATTGTTAATTACAGGTGACACTTTAATTACAAGTACAGTTCTGAATTTTGGTGTTTTGACATCAATACTGAAGGTACTGAAGCCCTGAATTTTATAATCTTTATTTTATAAATTTAAATTAATTTTTTTTCTTGGAACAAGTGGCAATCATCGAATTTAAATACACCACGAAATGTCTTTTTTTCTCTACCCACGAAAATTGGTACCCACGAAATTAGATGAATTCACAGTAATCATAACCTAATATCAACAGATTGAAATAGTAATAACTGTATACAACTACAGTAAAACAGGTATGGAAAGTTCAAAAGATCACCTTCCTTCACCGCATACACAATTTAAGTCCGTAAACGCTTGCAGGGATTTAAATGTATACTTTTGTCATCAATTTGTCCTTTTACCCGAGGTCGACTGTGTAATCTGTAATTCCATGTCACGTGCGTTGAAGTCGATTGACATGTTGCATTCTATCAGCAAGCCAAATAAATTTAATGCTAGATATGACTCACAGGGGCAAAATCTGGTGGGATTTAATATAAGAAATAAGGAAAAGAGTTTTGGTGGTTTGACAACTAAACGACAACAAATAAAATGCATGTAGAAAGCAATAGCGCATTAAGGGGTAGCATTGTATGTTTCTATCCAGAAATGTAATTTAATCGTTTATTTGTGTTCAATTGCTGTGCAGATGGCTTCTAAAAACGAAATAAATTGCATCCTCAATAGCAGCACCGAAGTTTTCTATAAAGCCATATTTGCTAAACAAACGGGGCGCTTTTTCATAGAAATTACTTCTCTTTTTTATAGAAAGTTAACTTATATGCGGTTTTAAAGTAAAGCGTCTGTAGTTTCGAAATTGAGAAATATATAAATGGTGAATAAAAGGATATGGAGTAAATGCACATGAGACAATGTCTCTACAAATACATGGTAAAAAACAAGCGAAGGAACAACGCTTTTATTGTTGACATTAAAGAATTTTGGAAGTCAATTTACGATTCTTACTGCTTCGTATTAAATTTCCTTGTCGGATCAAGAGAGGACTGAATTTTACGAAAGCTGAAACTCCTTTTATTCTCGACATTTTTTTAATGCTGTGCGTTCTGAGTAACTCTTATTAAAATTTTCCTACATAAAAACATAAAAATTAATGACACAAATCAAGTAAAATAATGCTAATATTTGCTCTATCATATTGAAAATAAAAAAATGTTTTCATTATTTTCATCATTTGAAAGCAATTGATATGAGTTTTGTACAAGCTGCAAGTCAATTTTGGGCTAATTTTTGTACAAATTATAACCTGTATAGCCTAATTTTGTACAAATTAAACTGAAAATGCAAATTATATACAAATTATTATACAAAATGTTTGTATAAATAATAATTTGTACAAAATTACAATTATTTTGCTTAACTATGTCTGTTGTCGTTTATTACTTATACCACCTAAATAATTCATTTTCTTTAAATCTATGTTTTGAAAGAAATATTTGAGTTAAACGTGTGTAATCATGCTATAATCATGATTACTGGGGCAAAATTAATCATATGCAATTGATTACTCTTTAAATTTTGAGTAATCATGGTGTAATCGATCACATTTTGTACCCAATATAATCATGATGTAATCGATTTCATTTGACCCAATGTAACCATGATGTAATTGATTACATTTTGAAGTAATCAACCCCAACCCTGGCTATGTCTCGCAGGACAACTTTAAGTTGCAGGAGAGAATTTTTGCCTAAAAATATTTTTGCTGTCCGAGAACAAAGTAAATATACAACTGCTCCTTGCCTTTAGATGTTTTGAGAGCAGTAGTATGCAAGATTAAAATCTTCATCTTCACTAGAATGAAAGAAAAAAGGTACACTACACCTATGTTACTAAAGCATGAATGGAAGTTTCCCAGGTCAAACTGTTTATCTGACTTGTAGCAATCAAACTGCTATCTACCTACGAACAATGGCAATACCATAAGAAGATTCAAATAGATGAATAGAAACTGTGAGCAAAGCTCACTAATTTATACCCCCGATCCCCCATTAGACTTCAGAAGAAAAAAAAANCCCCCCCCCCCCCAAAAAAAAAAAAATCAAGTCAAATCAAATTTTTAAATAGCTGGTGCACAATGGCAATATCCACTGAACATTCTGTGAAAGTTTCATTGAATTACACCAAGTGGTCTAGGAGGAGATGTCGCAACAAAGTGGAGGACGGAATAACGAACGGACGGACGAACTGACGCCATGATCCCTACATAATGCCCGCTAAAGCGGGGGTATTATAAAAATGTCTTAACATCGCTAGCATTAAAATTGATATGATAATTATTCAGAATATACTCCACCTACCAGGTGGAGGATGGCACTAAGGCACTAACATCAAATTTAAGTGTTTACACTTCAGCTTTAGTAAGGGCTTCTGAAACGCTACTTCAAATTCGTCGGCATACTCCAGCTGCGCAATTCTATTAGCAATAAAATAAAACGCACATTATCGAAATATCATATACAGGAAGATGCTACAGTTAAACATGTGAAAATACCCCCATCGACCCCCTTTTTCTGAAATTGATGTGCCAACAACCCGGAATGAAACCTCTGCCTATGCATGTACCAAGGAACATCATGACAAATTTTTTCTTAATAATGATGCATTCACTAAGAACCACAAATACACAATGTATGCTGCCCGTTGCATGCGCCATACCATTAAACTATCGCAAAAAATTTGCCTTCTGATAATATAGGCTTTGTACCTGAATTTTCAGAAAACAGTGTGCGCAACTGAACATTATATTCGACAATCTTAATGCGCATATGTAGAACTTAAATTCACAGTCACCTCAATATTTTTAGCTCACCTGGCCTAAAAGGCCATGTGAGCTTTTGCCATCACTTTGCGTCCGTCGTCCGTCGTCTGTCGTCCGTCCGTCCGTCCGTCGTCCGTCCGTCAACAATTTCAAAAATCTTCTCTGAAACCACTGGGTCAATTGTAACCAAACTTGGCCTGAATTATCAACAGTTTCAAAATTGTGTTCGATTAGTCTGTAGATCAAACAACATCGCCACCGTTACTAAAAATAGAACATAGGGGTAAATTGCAGTTTTTGGCTAATAACTCGAACACCGTTACAGATATCAAAAATCTGACATCGGGGTAAAAATGATCAGCATGATGAGATCTACACACTGTGCAATTTTGAAGAGAATCTGAAAACCAATCCCGGAGTTATAGCCCTTTTTCCGTAAAATTTTCAAAATTTTCAAAATTTTTGCATTTTTTATTTTTTATTTCAAAAAGTGTAGCAGATAGAGGTCAAGTGTAAAATTGCAAAAATGCTCAGCATATCAAGATCTACCCACCCTGAAAGTTTGAAGAAAATCCATAAAACCTTGTAGGAGTTATTGCCCTTTTTTCACCGATTTTTTTTTTTTTAATTTTCGTATTTTTCATCTTTTATTTCCAAAACTATAGAAGATGAAGGTTAAGTGTAAATTGATAAAATGTTTGCCATGCTGTGGCGACTTCAAAACTGATGTTGAAAATTGTTCCTTGACCGCCATTTTCAAAATGGTCGCCGAAAAAGGCGGGAAAATTCTACATTGACCGATTTCAATGAAATTTGGTTTCCAAATAGATATTGATGTTGCGACTTCAAAACCGGTGTTGAAAATTGTTTTTTGCCCGCCATTTTCAAAATGACCGCCAAAAAGGTGGGAAAATTCAACATTGTCCGATTTCAATGACATTTGGTTTCTAAATAGGTCTTGATGTCGCAACTTCAAAACTGATGTTAAAAATTGTTCGTTGACCGCCATTTCTAAAATGGCCACCAAAAAAGGCGGGAAGATTCAACGCTTTCCGATTTCAATAAATTTTGATTTCCAAATAGGTATTGATGTTGCGACTTCAAAACCGGTGTTAAAAATTGTTTGTTGACTGCCATTTACAAAACGACATTTCGACTTCAAAACTGGTGTAGAAAGTGGTCCTTAGCAAGAATGTTTTTTGTCAAAAAAGCCCAACAAAGAAATAGAGTAAAACATGATCAGATGTTGGAGGTGTTCGAGCTACGAAAGTTTGAGAAACTGAAGATCAACTGTATAACTTGCAATGTTACCTTGATTGCGGCAACTGAAAGCCAGGTGAGCGATACAGAAAAATGTACAGGCTCCTTGGAGCCTCTGGTGTTATTTGTTACCACTGGGCCGATGCCACTGCTGGTGGACTGTAAGTCCCCGAGGGTATTCACCAACCCAGTAGTCAGTACTTCGGTTCTGGTCCGAAACCGGTTTTATTTGAAAATTCGCAATATCTTAATTTTTGAAAAATTATCAGAACCTTAGGAGTATCGTGCATAGCTCTGTCCTTAGATAATTTTGGCTTACCTTATTAGTTCCTATTGGTAATTTGTTCTCTATCAGTTTTTACACATATTTCGGTTCATGGATTTTCATATGTTTTGATTTGATCTGCACTGATGAGACATAAGTTGTCGAAATGCGTATATGCAAAACCTAAATTTACAGTAACCTCGGTATTTTGTCTAGTTAGGTTTGGTGGCAATTGAATCATAGAGCTTGGAGAAGTAGCGTCCGTAAAATTATTTCGATAACAGTTTACGTTCAAGAAGGCCGTAACACTGCCAAACTCGGGATCGAGGTATGTGTTCAACAATTTTGTGAAGTTTGGTGACAAATTTATAAAAGATGTCTAAAGTTGTCTAAAACTTAAGTAACAAATGGCCGTAACTCTATGAAAAAAAAAGAGTCGAGCACTCTGGCATTACAATATTCAAAATCAATAATTTTGTGAATTTTTGGTTGCAATGGGGTCAAGATGCAAAGGTGCGAGGGCAATGGCGCCGTAAATTTTTGTGATTGACTGACATAACAATATGTTTAGCCCTGAAAAGAGTGGCAGAGACTTTAGATATCAGATGTAAACAAACGTTGTTTTTCCCTTTTTTAGAATTGTTATCAACATCTTCCAAACGTTTAGAATTTATCTGCACTGAAGAGACATAAGTTGTCGAAATGCGCATATGCAGAATTTAAATTTACAGTAACTTCGATATTTAGTCATTTGTTACCACTGGGTCGATGCCACTGCTGGTGGACTGTTAGTCCCCGAGGGTATTCACCAGCTCAGTAGTCAGTACTTCGGTGCTGACCCGAAAGCCGATTCTATTTGGAACCTTACAATATCTAAATTGTTGTAAACTTTGTTGAAAACTAAGGAGTATCTCCCTCATGCAAAGCTCTGTCCTTAGCTGATTTTGGCTTTACATTTAGATCATTTTGGTTATTTGTTCTCTATCTTTGAGTTTATGGTCTTCCAAACGTTTAGAATTTATCTGCACTGAAGAGACATAAGTTGTCGAAATGCGTATATGCAGAATTTAAATTTACAGTAACTTCGGTATTTAGTCATTTGTTTTACAAGGGCTTACACAGAAAAAACAAAAACATTTAGCCCAGTCC
>MJUU01054098.1:102803-114751 GCA_002080025.1 Modiolus philippinarum | reverse complement strand
GGGGGGGGGGGGTGAAACAACGGCAGTAGAATACCGAAGGAACAAAGGAGTGAAATTCACAAAAATCGAAGTCCAAAGACAGGGCAAAAACGAGAATACAGAAAACAATGACGTTAGACACAAAAAACAATGACGTTAGACACAAAAACAATGACGTTAGACACAAAAACAATGACGCTAGACACAAAAACAATGACGTTAGACAGAAACAAAGCACAGAAACAGAAATTACAACATTCAGAACAAAGGCACTCACAGTGTGAACTCCAGTGAAACTGACATCAGGTGCTCCGGAAGGGTAAGCATGTCCTGCTCTGTTAACAGCACCCATCACACTGTGAGTGATTCAATCCGGGAAAATGTCAAAGTCGGTAGTCAAATCCGGGAAGACGTGAATCTAGCTGAAAATGTCCACTTTCATTTTGGATACTGACACGTCATATCTTTCAATGATGCTATGGTGACGGCCAAAAAATTTCTTGAGGGATGAAATTAACAAAGGTTGAACAAATCCCTGACTAAGCAGCTTTTGGGACAGTGTTTTTGCTCTGTTCAAAAAATCACTGTACAAACTACATGCTCGACAGTAACGAATCAACTGTGAAATGTACACTCCATAGGCTGGAGAGGTAGGTATATTGCTGCAGAGAAAGGGACAGTTCACAATCGGGAAATTAAAATCATCACGCTTGTCATATAGCTTAGTTTTCAAACGTCCATCTTCGTCAATTTTTCAATAAAAGATCTAGGTACGAAGCTGAAGTAGGTGTTTCAGTTGTTTCTTTAATTTCAAGCTCATTTGGAAACAGCTATTGGAATGCACTTAACATAATGCGAAATGGCAAGGAAGGACAAACAACTAACACAATACCATAGTTACTGTGAATTTAGTTTCTGCATATGGCAATCTCAACAACACATTTCTCTATACTGCTGATCACCTCAAAACATTTGGAAGACAAAAAACCGAAATTTGTTAAGTATTATAGAGAACAAATAACCAGAAACGAAAAGCTAAAATCAGGACAGAGCTTTGCACGAGAAAGATATTCCATAATTTTAAGCAAACATTTCTAAACCTTAGACGGGGAAGATTTGCTGAAACGACCTGAAAGTTTGAAAATGATTATCAGACAGACATTCACAAGAAAATCACTGTCATAATCATTTGAGATTACTTAAGAGTACTTTAAATTTGCCAAATCAAAATTGCAATGAAATTTTGCTTGTTTGGCGTAGTATATCAATTAGTTAAGGCAAGTATTCCCGATTTTAACTGAGATACAAAGCTTCAAAATGTAGCAACGAAACAGTAAAATTTATTTGTACCAAATAGCTTTTTAAAGATAAATTTGTGAACTGGCCCATTACAAATCCTGTGGTTACTGGCACCCAAATATAAGTAACCATCTAAGTGTAAATCACAGTGGGTTACAAGTACTATTTGAAGGAAGGTATAGTGATATAATTGAAAGTTTTCAGCACCTTAAAAAAAAAATCAATACTACCACGATATAGTGCAGATTTAGATTCTTTGTGGTTTGAGATGTTTTCCATGAATTTTGTTTCTGATGAAATCATATACCTTTTAGGATTTTAATGTAAAGCATTCAGGGTATCCGCTTTTGAAATGTGTGGTTTTATTCTGACATTAATATGATATTTACCATGTTCCCCACATCCAATCAGGTTACATAAATCGCTACTGCAACAACTTTTACATGATTCGGTTTCAGAAGATGATCTCCGTTGCAGGCAAGTCTTAAAAATTAACAATGAAAAGATATGGAGAAAATGCACATGAGACAAAGTCTCTAGAAATACATGGTAAAATCAAGCAATGAAAGAATACTTCAATCACAGAATACGCTCAGGAAGTTTGAAATATGCTCAATGATATGGTTCAATATATTCTATTTTAAACAAAACTATGTATTTGTGTTATCCGTACCTGGAAAAACTTTTAATGTAACAAGTTTGAATTAAGTTTTACCATTTTTTTATGTTTTCGACTTAAGTCAGATGTTGGATATTTTTGGATATTTAGAAATAAAGTCCAACTAAAAGTTCATGAAAAGTTTGTCCATAAAGCTGCTCCTCGTTCTTTGTGTATACATGTAAGTGTTGAATGACCTTTTGTTATCGTCATTCATAAAACATTTTCTTTACATTTGTATTCATTTGTTATCTGGAAAACAAATGGTGAAGCGCTAGGCTGACAGGGATTTTTTTTTTTAAATTTAAAGAAATTTAATACGATTGCAGTTTAGCAGAATAAATACGACAAACATACGTATCGCACTAATTCATTTGATTGATTGATGTATTTATTTTGATCACTGCAAAACAGAGTTATCTCACCATACCCTAGGTCTACCCTTTACTTAACAACAAAATTAAGCTAATTTTCGAGAGAGTTACTCTACTTATCATATAGTCTGAAACATCATGAACATAATAAGTATAGAGAATATTATTGATGTATTCACAAGTGACGTATCATGCTAGGTTTACACTGCCGATCAAAGCAACTCAACCGAAGTGGATCAATGAATATTCATGATCAATGAATATTCATGAATATTCATTGTTCGGGATTGATTGGTTTTGTAAGATCGTGTTTGGTCTACGTACCAACAACTCGGCAAAATCTTACTCCTTAGTTTTAAACAGAATTCACAAAAATTAAGATATTGTACGTTTCCAAATAAAATCGGCTTTCGGGTCAGCACCGAAGTACTGACTACTGGGCTGGTGAATACCCTCGGGAACTAACAGTCCACCAGCAGTGGCATCGACCCAGTGGTAACAAATGACTAAATACCGAAATAACTGTGAATTTTCAATTCTGCATATGCGCATTTCGACAACTTATGTCTCTTCAGTGCAGATAAAATCTAAACGTTTGGAAGATCATAAACTCAAAGATGTTTAAAAACTGATAGAGAACAAACACAAAAAAGATCTAAATGTAAAGCCAAAATCAGCTAAGGGCAGAGCTTTTCATGAGGGAGATACTCCTTAGTTTTAAACAGAATTCACAAAAATTAAGATATTGTACGTTTCCAAATAAAATCGGCTTTCGGGTCAGCACCGAAGTACTGACTACTGGGCTGGTGAATACCCTCGGGGACTAACAGTCCACCAGCAGTGGCATCGACCCAGTGGTAAGAAATGACTAAATACCGAAATTACTGTGAATTTTAAATTCTGCATATGCGCATTTCGACAACTTATGTCTCATCAGTGCAGATAAAAAAGTTATTATGTAAATACTTGATTAAGTATCAACAAAACGTTTTACCTGTTAACAAATTCTTTTTAATTATAGTAAATGGTAAGTGGACATTAGTTATGAAAATTTTATTCTCATTTTTACCCAATAAGCAATGAAGGGATATGGAGTAAATGCACATGAGACAAATACATGGTAAAACAAAGCAATGGGACAACGCTTTAATTGTTGTTCTCCATCTTGAAGTCACAATGAGGCCTTCAATAATGAGCCTTGCTCATATCTAATTGTGAGCTCAAGACGGCCCCTAGCACCGATCAAGCAATGCTACATCCATGCTCTTCTTATCCATGAATGTGGGTGGTCAACAAACGTAAAATTAACTGGCAAAGTGTTCTTGCAATCGCTGTCATCCGTTGGTCGACAAAAAGACCAACAGAAGACAATAACAACACTTAAACAATCACAGGGTGCTCATCGAGTCAAATGTAAGAAAACTTGGAATAATAAAAATCATGAGACGTGGGCACAATAAACAGGTGGTCATAATAACATTTTGATAGTAAAAAATATAAAAAAAAACAAAAAATGTGAAAGTATGATAGTGCATCCATATAAGAAATTCTCTCAAGCACAAGCACATCATATCTGAAATGTATATAGAGCACACATCTCTTGCACAGAGAACCTTTTTACGGACTCAGCATTGCAGGAGAGACAAACTCCAGTCTAAAATAAACAAAGAAGGGATATGGAGTAAATGTACATGAGACAAAGTCTTTACAAATACATGGTAAAACAAGGCAATGGAACAACACTTTTATTGTTGTTCTTCATCATCAAACATTTTATGTAAATCAGTAAACAAATCAAAATCTGTTTGTTGATTGGTCATCCGAATAAACAATAAACAAACATCCTATATAAGTAATTCATCGGTAATGCATTTGGTGTGTTGGTTTGGGTAAATCTTTTGTCCATCACTCCCACATGTTTGAGTGAAATTAACATTAAGGTCTATCGAAAATATTTTTATTTGAACTTGGATTATTTCGGTAAATATACCAAGAATAGCGGCAACAAATTAGAAAACGATACATATTTGTTTTATTATGGTCAGATTTATAACAACATAGTTACAGTGATCTAAGCTGCGGCAAATTTCGTCGTGCGTACTTTAAATACCGAGGTTAGTGTAAATCATAGTTTCTGCATATGGCCATTTAACCAATTATGTCTCTTCTCTACAGTATAATAAGAATCAAAATATAAATAGAATCAAAACATTTTGGAAGACCAATAGTCCAAAGATTAATGTAAAGTTAATAGAAATCAGCCATATTGTGCATTTTATTCATTAAAAGGTAGAATAGGATATGGGCAAGTGTTGACTACCATTGCTTGTAGTCCATCATATAAGTTTGAACATATATAAAAAATAAATATAACTTAACAGCTGTATAAAATGAAAATAAGTAAGTCTCTTTTAATATTCATTTTCGAGAAAGATGAAATTTTGACATGCAATGAGACAAACAGATCATATTTCGTACTGGTGGACTATTGTCATGTAACAAAATACCGAGGTTAGTACTTACTGTGAATTTAGGTTCTGCAAATAATTAATGCTCATAATATATTTTTTTTAAATATCTTAATTTTTGAAGAAACAATGACGTCCATGCTATAACTCACCGAATTTCTAACACATCCTATATTGTAAGTTGTTTCCTGTAATTTGACAACTTTTTCGATTCCACAGACCTGTATAATTAAACGTAGAAATAGTTAATTAATAAATATGAAATATTTGGTCACACAAAAAAATCAAGCTGATATTTTTGTTGAAAATATTAATGTACTACCTTTGGTCAGAAATAAGATTTAATTGATTCTTACTCTGATGTGTTTCTATTTTTATAGTATATTGATTCTGTGTTTCTTTTTCTGAACTACTAGTATACCGACTCCGTGTTTCTAAATTTAGTTTCTTGCTGCAGTCAAGATTAACATCCCAAGCTTACACAATGTGTTAGATTCATCGATATGAAATGTCGATATGAAATGTAGATATATCGGACGTGAAAACCTGACAAATGTATACAATTGTTGTCTTTGCACGACGGCGAGTCAATGAAAGGTAGAAATCTTGGAGTGAACGTGAACGTTTTGCCACTTGCTAGACCGTAGCAATATAAACGTTTTTTTTTCCTTACTATGAAAGTTGTAAATGAATAACAAAATACAGAAGTGACTATTAATTCATTTTCTGCAGATGCACATTTCGACAACTTATGTCTCCGCAGTGCAGATCAGATAAAAAAAAAAATGCAAACGCTGGTAGAGAGCAAAGTCCAGTGGGACTTAAAAAGCACGAATTCAGGTAATGACAGAGCTATGCATGAGAGAGATACTCCTTAGCTTTAAGCACTATTTTGTTAAACTTAAATATTACAAGTTTCAAAATAAAATCGGTTTTCAGGCCGGCACGGACTTACTGACTTCTCATATTGAGTACCCTCGGGACATACAGTCCACCAGCAGAGGCATCGATCTAGTGGTAATTAGTAACAAAATTCCGAATTACAGTATTAAAGTTCTGCAGTTTCGTATTTCGACAACATATATCTCTTTAGTGCAGATCAAATAAAAAAAATTCTAAGTTCGTAAATCGAAATACGTGTAAAAGCTGATAGAGTAAATGAGCAATAGGATTTAACAAAAAGCCAAAATTCAGGAAAGGATAGAACTATGCATGAGGGATAGACTCCTTTAGTTTTAAACAATCTTGGTTAAACTTAAATATTGCAAGTTTCAATCCGGTTGTGAGAAGTTGTCATTAGACAATCCTGTAATTTTCGCAATCCTATAGATCCAATAAACATTATAGTCCTGACAAAATGAACTTTTATTTAAATAATTTTCAGTCTATAAAAACCTTAAATACTATATTGACCTAGTGATAATAACAGAACAGTCCAAAGACAATGACATCATCGGAAACATAAAGATACAAAGACATCACATAAGTACGGCACAGAAAGGAAAATTGGGGACACACCTTTTGATGGACACATTGGTTTTTTGGTCAATATCCATATATAATGCAGACTGGATCGATTAAAGAGTATTAACTTAGAACTACTTAAAATACTTTATGTGTATGCCGAAAAAAAACATGGCTTGCCATTTTAGATGCATTCCAGAAAAATGAAAAGTCAGTAACCTGTCTCAACGTCTATAACACTTGTGAATAGTAATAATGATAATATGTTTAACATCGGACCTTGAGGAAAATGTATTCAAAAATCTCCTCTGGAACACTGTGTCGAAATAGATATGTGCTTTCTTATGTATTGATTTTTGGTCTTGCAATTTTTATTTCAAAAGTCAGCGTTGCTCTCTTCGGAAAGACATTGTGCAAAAGTTGTTTATAGTTGAAAAATAACAACAACTTTACCATGTCTTACAGATGGTATAAGTCATTGTTTTTAATCAATTTGGTATTAAGAATAAGAATCAAAAACATTTCAGATATATCAGTCCCTTATTCTTCTTTCAGTGTGTACTATATTGTCAGTTGATAATGTTATGATGTTAAACTTTTAACCTTGAGGACCTTTGCACCTCATGTGAGGTTAGTATTGTATTATTGCACATTTTTAGCTCTGCTTACCGCTTTATATTTTTAACAGCTATATAGCCTATTATTTATGATATTATTATTTGCTCGATATATTTTCATTACCTTAGTATGACTGCGAAATGTAGAAATTTAAATTGAATGAACATATTAATCATTTCTGATAACTTTATATCTCATACAGATATGGTTGATAAAATGAGACAAATGCATATTTTTATATTTTTATTCATATAAATGCGGTACGGTAGATTATTAGAAGAGTTATTCTTCTTGTACTGGAATCTTACTACTTGTAGGGTTATACTTTTGATGTTATTATGTCACCCCAGACTTTGTCGGGGTGACATGTTGTTATTCTATGTTTCTTCTGATTATTATTATTATACTTATTATTATTTTTCTTCCACATATTTTTGTCCGAGCGATTATTTTGAAATGGCTTGATGGAATGTTTTGAAACTTTGCATGAAGCTGGACCACCATCCATAGTTTTATGTTCGACATTTAAAATTTTCAAAATGGCCGCCATTTCCAAGATGGCCGCCAAAATACGTCAAAATTTCAACATTGTCCGATTTCAACGAAAATTGATTTCTAGGTAGATTTTGACGCTGTGAATAATGTGGAATCATCGAATTGGTGGTCTGGGATGACACCAGCTGTTGCTTGCAATTGCAAATCTAGTTTTTATTGTTATCTCTGCAAATAAACCTACAAACCTTAGACGATGTTTGATTGTAATATATGCCTACAAAATCAACCCGGCTTCATATATAAAATTCATTTCATTATACGGGATAGAACAGTGTGATATAAGGTAAACTGTAATGCTATCTCTTGTGTAAATCTCTTTTACTCATACGACGATACCCTACCTCATCAAACCTGCATTCTTCAATTCTGTTACAAAATCTAGGATGCATAACATCGTAACAACTGTAACATTTCAAACCTGGAAAATATCAAACATGTCAAAACAGGAACAATACTGTCAGTAATAACAATAGGTATCCAGGAACAAATCATACGGACAACAAGAAAACATGGCACCTTAGATTTCGTCTCCTAAAAATACTTATCGGGAATTTGTTATTTCCCTCCTT
Organism: Modiolus philippinarum; assembly: GCA_002080025.1. Lineage (NCBI taxonomy): Eukaryota > Metazoa > Mollusca > Bivalvia > Mytilida > Modiolidae > Modiolus > Modiolus philippinarum. The sequence goes on along the minus strand of MJUU01054098.1, from coordinate 106,767 downwards.
TGCCAAAAGTATTTCACATAAAATCACTTATAGCAATTTGGTTTATATATCACATATTTTATCTTAACTCCTTGATGTTTCTTTGTAATCTTTAGGAAAGTTTTATACAGATTATGACAAAATATTGTCAGTTTTTTTTCTACAGTTTTCCTTTAAAAAAACACCGAAGAAGAAGTTTCGAAATTATTTAAAATCTGTTTTTTCTAGCTTATCTTTATTTTCTTTAAATGAGAGTTATAACCAAGTTACCGTGCAGAATTGTCAAGAGCCAAAAAACAATAGGACAAAAAGACAAAATAGGCGCAAAAACCACAGGATAAAAGGTCAGCCAAAATGGCCCTTACTTTGTTCAGACATTTCAAAAAGAAATGGTTGGTGAAATAACTAAATACCGAATATATTGTACATTTAATTTCTGTATATGGTCGTTTTAACAACTTATGTCTCTTCAGTGCAGATAAAATTTAAACATTTTGAAGAACATGAAGTCAAAGACGTTAGAGGACAAATGACCAATATTATCTAAATAGAAAGCCAAAAATCAGCTTAGGACAGAGCTTTGCATTAGAAAGATACTCATTAGTTTTTAACAGAATCTACATACATACCGGTTTCATGGCGCGCCAAACCTCCCTTTCCATTGACGTAGTGTCCAATAGTAACTGTACAGCTATTGCCATTGAAAGGTCGTGTATATATTCAGTGAAAAAAATGTACGCCATCTTTCACTCATGTAAGAAAATCTGCGTTCTCAACTCGACAGAAATATATCCTAATCTTAAATCTGATCGCATTTTAACTTGTTATAGGCCTTACTTTTAAAATCCGATATCCTGGGGATGCTTGTATATTTTGATATGGGACATTTACGATTTTCTACAATTGGATATGGGATAATTGGAACAAAACTGACAGTGATATGGGATATTTGGACTATGAAATATGCGATATTTTAAATATTATTGGGATATCTTCAATTTTCAAGGGGAAATTTTAGTCAAGATTGATATTGGGAACCCCTTAACACATTAAGCGAGACAAATTCCAGTTCCCACTATAAAATTGTATTATTAATTTAATTAAATTAAATTGTGAATTTACTCCATATCCTTTCATTGGTTTATAAGAATGGAGTGTATCTCTCATGCAGTGTAGAGTCGGTTAAAAGATTCCCCATGTAAGAGATGCATTATCTCTATATATATATTTCAGTAATAGTGTACTTATTCTTGAAAATAATTCTTATATTGATGCACTATCATACTAACACACATTATTTTTTTTGTAATTTCGAAATGTTATTCTGACCACCTGTTTATATTGCAAGCATCTCAATATTCCATAATGCTAAGTTTTCTTGTGATTGGCTCAATGAGTGCCCTGTGGTTGTTTATATGCTTCGATTGTCTTCTGTTAGGTGTTTTTGTCGGGCAACGGATGACAGCGGTTGTGAGAACACTTTGCCAAACGGATGACAGCGGTTGTGAGAACACTTTGCCAGTTAGTTTTTTTGTTTGTTGACGGACAAAAAAAATAAATGGATGTAGCGTTGTTCGACATATATAATGAATCCCACTGTAACCGGTGTTAGGGTCCATCTTTAACTTTCTATGAAGTAGGAGCACAGCTCATTTTGAAGGCCTCAAACTACTGAAATTTGCATTTTTTGCGCCAACAATTTATTTGCATTGAAAACATATTAAATTTCAGCCAAGAAAAATGCGAGAAGACTCTTTCTTGATGATTTCTGTGTCTTGATGTGTGAAATAAGTTTATTAATTAAAATAAAAGAATCTGTCTTTTATACCCTTCCGAATTTGAAATGACACAAACAACTGTGGAAATTTTGTATAGAAAAAAATAGGTTCCCTAATGTGAATTTTATGCCGGTGTTTTTGACAAGCTTCGACAATTGTTACTAAACCCAAAGTCTGTAGACAATTTGATAAAATTTCAAAATGATTTTTTGGTGAAAAACGTGATTTGGCGAATATTAAAAAAATGACAAGGTCTGAAAAGATGATAATTGCAAAAATTCTTCATAATGGTGTGTATATCCCATGTGCAAAATAATATGACGATCGGATTAGTGATTATGTTCATTCTCCGAGACGAAAAAAAAAAAGGAAGCACTATCTTAATGAATAACAAAATACCAAAATTATCGTTAATTTAGTCTCTGCATATCCGCATTTCGACAACTTATGTCTCCTCATGAATATGAATATGATCCTTATCTTTGTTTACACTGCTTTTATTGTAACGGGAGTATAAATACGAAAGTTACCTGCTGTGACTTGCATGCTGAGCAGCCAACCTACAACCATTAAAACACGTAATTATATAAGTTACACAACCCTTTTTAAGTTAACAATAAGAGGATCACCCCTATTAAGCTGGGTAACGTTTAGGTACAGGTAATGTTCAAATATCAAAAACCGTACCTAAACATTATCCTGAACCGGAACAAAACATTATTCAATGTTACTTAAAATTAGAAATTTGTTTACATTTTCCTCAACCGGGCTAAACGTTATCAAACCGGACTAAGGGCTAAACGTTATCAAACCGGACTAAACCAATTACACGCGAACTCTTCTTACCTAAACTGTTCGCCGAGAACTCAGCTTAATAGGGGTGAGGATATGGAGTAAATGCACACGAGACAAATGCTCTACAAATACATGGTAAAAGTGCCTGTTGTTTCCTTTATTGATCATTTTATTTCATAAGTAGCTAACAACATTAATTTTTATCATTTTTAGGTTGTATGGGAATCATGGAAAGTGTGGATAGTGAGATAATGGCACTATTCATCTTACGATAGAATACATTAAATAATTTACCCTTGTACGCTTACACGCATTCCTTGAAGAATTTGTTAGTGAAAATGCCGAGGAGAATTGCATTTTTCTCTTAAATAGTTAAAGGTATATCAAATATAGTTTGATTATTTTGAATATCGCAGCCTTTGCATTTACCTTCATTAAAAAGGTCACCTGACATGTTTTTTCATTATTTTATAACATTGAAATTATCATAGCAAAGTATTGTAAAAGGCTTTTCCATTACTCCTTACTCCTTCCGTAAATTATTACACACTATAAACTCCAATCCTCAAAATGCATACTAGATTCAATACATCAGGCGGGGAAGTAGTTCACAAAAATTGTCTCCCCTGTAAATTTGTTTACCTGTCATCTCCTCGAATAAACAATATGTGTGATGACACAGTCACGGTAAAATTTCTAACATTTGCGGTATTTTTTACATTTCACACACTATGTATCTTATGCTGCAACAATCGCCGTATGGTACAGATATATGAAAAATATACAATTGTGTTTGATTAATTTATAAAATATTGTTTTAAAACCAACCCTATCTGATAGCCAAAACTGTATGATAACTAAGAAAAAATTCTAGCAACCCTCAAACGCAATGGGCGGAAACAAAATTTAGGAGTATTGTTAAATATATAACTACCCGTAGGAATCTGTACAATGGAAGATGAGGGGATGAGCTTTTGAACGGAGGATAGAGAGCTCAGGTAAATCAAAACATTGCAGACGAAGATGGAATATGTAACGGAAATATAGTTTACATTTGTTAAAAGACTATGTTTAAGGGAATATCTGATTTAAAAGTGCATAAATAATAATATATTTCTTCTTCATGAAATTGTATTTTGAAATATCGTCACAAATTTCGAAAGTTTATTTGAACGGAAAACTGGAGGGTAGCGAGCTCCGTTCAAAAGGTAGTGAGCCATATGAACTGAGGGTAGCGAGCCAAACGATAACATATAGCGTACTGAAGGAAATGATGATATGGTACATTTCTCACGAATTTTATCTTCCAGTATGAAATCAAATCTCAGCAAGCTAAACCAATACAAATATCAAATCCATTTTCTCTCGGTATATATTAAATACGCTTAACATTTTTTAGAAATAAGACTGCA